>BMAV01024875.1:0-23383 GCA_019973955.1 Trichonephila inaurata madagascariensis
GAAATTTTGTCTTTGATCATTCTCCCTATAGGGATTAAACTCTAACACTGCTAATTTGTAAATATGATTCATAGAAGTATTCAAGTCAGAAAATTTAGCTTTCTTTTCAATGAAAAGTAAATATATATTCCTTCCAATAAACTTTTCTTTAAAAAATGGCAAATTTCGGCTAATTGTAATTTTTCCGGAATTTCTTTGGAAAATCTGGATGTGATTGCCTAGTGGGCAACGTTTCCCGCGTTGTCGAGTTGCTGGTTCGAAACAGTACCACTGAAGACTTTCCGTGTAGAGGCGCTGATGCACTCTAAATTTGTCGAGGCTTAGTTGAAAGTTCACATAGTTGAAAGTATAGAGAGGAGAGTGCTAGCTCAAATGTATTCTTCGACACTTGTCCATGGTTCGAAATTCCGAGGTCCGTCACCAATAGCCTCACGTTGATTCTGGGTGCAAAGTAAATTAAAATCAACTGAAATTTACATAAACTCTTATTTATTATATAAACATAAAAAATATATATATCTGTGATTATCAAAATTTTTATTTATTTCTTATTACAGCATTTAATTAAAAAGCATGTATTTAAAAGATAAAAAAACAAAACAAAAAAAAAAACAATGGAGGAAGAACTCTTGCACATAAGTTGATGGATTACTGGAGAACCTGCTTCCCGCAGGGAAGCTCAATATCCTTTCATGATAAATTGGGTGTGTACATGGGCTCAGCTTTCTCTTAGCCCTTTGCTGCATAATTGTGAAAATTAAGTTAGAGGGAAATGTGAGTGAAAAAACTCAGCAAAAAAATAAATTAGAAGTTACATTGGTGTGCAAAATAATGAAAATTTAAGTGTGAGCGTGTTTAAGTTTATATGGACAGAAATCATCATGGAAATAAAAACTTAGATGGAAGAAACACCAAGAGAAAAAAATATATTGTTACGTAGATCCGAGGGTTTGTTGATTTTATGCAAAAACAATCACAAGGAAAATAAACAGTTCTCTAAGAGCGATGCGAATTTATTAACAAAAATCCAATCCCTTAAATACAGGATTCAGCAGCAATATTCACAGAGTAAATCTCCGAAGGTCTTCGCACCTTCAACAGCAATCAAACACAATAATAACCAGTGTTAAAAAATACACGTAAATAAAGATTATTCACAAGCACAGCCGAGCTAATCGCTAGTCAAAACAATCCTCACTACTCGCTGGTTTAATCCAGACTCCTCGCCGTCCCGGCGAGCATCTTATTTATAGGTGCGACAGAAACTTCCAGAAATATATATGGCCGCTCGTGACAATAGTGGAGAGATCCATTACTTTCTAGAAGATTCCAGAGGGTTCCAAACTCGCCAACATGGTCGCCAATGACGCCAAAATGGTCGCCAAAAATGATACCAACTTGGCTCTACCGCCAAGATTTCGCCAAGTTCTCATTGAATCGCCATTATAACGTAAGGGGCGGCATTACTTGTGAATGGTACAATTTTAACATTCAATAAACATAACACACATAGTGTAATATAAAGCATTAAACACTCAAATAGAAATTATTTACACTATTTACACAAAATTCGTAACAATATATTATGCGTAACTTTTTGGACATGTATTACCGCTTAAACATCGGAATGGTAGATTGATGGCTTGTCCCTCAGATGATTATCCAGTAGAGAAGGGATGTATGCCGACATGTATTTTGGATAACAGAGTTATTTCATTTATGAATAAATTTTTCACCAATAATACGGCCATTTTAAATTTTTATCGTTCTCAAAAAATGGATAGTTATGATTACGTTCAATATTATCCTCGGGAACAATTAAACATTTGCCCCGACAGAAATATTTAAATAATTAATGCTTACTCATATTGGCTCGTAAATACAGCTAATTACGATGAAAATATTAGATGAATATTTTAATATCTGAGTTATTTTTTTAACTGAATGATTTATTGCTTATTATATATAAGCCCTATTATACTATATAAGTTATAACTACGGTTAAATGATAATGAAAACACCTGATCTTGCTTGATGCTTTACTTTTTCGGTACTTGATGCTTTTCAAGCCACCACGCGTACGTGAGGATTATATAAGCCTCCACATATTTAGTGTCTACCGGCAAATTTACACGGCAGATCTGATTGTTTCTTTAATAATCGATACTTGATCGTTATCTATGAATTTTTACTGCAATTTAATGTGAAAATCAAACTTATTTCTCAAACAAGATATGATTTAAAAAGGATTAATTATATTCTAAGAATTATTATTGTCAAGAAGAAATAAAAGTTGATAGGATATGCAAACCGAAGCAGTGGATTTTAGATTTTCTTAGTTTACTGATGTAATCTGAATGAACCCTGAATTTAGGAAAACGAATCCCACTCACACTGATAATGAGATTTGAAATTATATGCTTTAATATATTTATTTTATTTCTAATGGTCTGCGGATTGGTGTTTTACCATTGCAGACCTAGTACATTCCCCGGAAACTGGTATCTCTTTTTAGTGCGGCACTCTATAGGTGGATACCAATCGGCGCAAGGAATTTTGACGCCCAGTTTCCTTCCCAGAGGGAGACACCTCAGCTCTGACGATGCGAACCTGTACTAGGATTTAATTTTGCCTAGATCACCCAAACGAAACACACGCTCTAGGGATCTTTTACATGTCGTATAATCATACGCCACGGTCTCTGTCAATCTTCCGCATCATAAAAATCCACTGTATTGGGAGTAGGTTGCTTTAATATATTGAAATATAAAATCATGAAACACTGAGGGGTGTACTTGATCTGCAATGGAAAATGTCCAATCCACAGCCCATCAGAAATAAAAACAATAATCATGGAACTTCTCTCAGAAATAGACTCCTACAAAATTAGATTAACGAGTTACCTATTTAGTAGAAAATTGTTTGAAAGGGAATGTTGAACAAGGTCAAGTAATGAGGTTTGTCTTTATGAATATAATTTTTGTTTTCCTATAGTTCTGATGAGAAGAGGCAAATTGGCATGAGATGAAGTAAGAGCTTAAGTAGAATTATTTAAATTCAATTAAATTATTCGTTTTTTTCCTATATTCACAGTGTAGTGATTTAAAAATCATTGAAAATCTTGTTTGTAAAATCTGCTTAAGACTGTGATAGTGTATAGCTGAGAGCAAATCATCCTTAGGAATAAGCCATCTTCCTTTTCTCAGCAATATTCAAGAAAAACATTATATATTAATAAAGATAATACAGGGGTTAATACAGGGGTTGCTTATTTGTATAAGCAACCCCTAGAAATAGAATATAAGCATGCAAAACGATGTAAATCTTGAAGGAAAGGAAGGTTCGTTCTGGGTACCTTCCGTTTCCAACGCAAGTACGTAACCAATCACGCCAAAACGATCGTCAACGCGTGATGTTGGTACTAGTTCATATAGATATCCACCGCCACATACTCCCCCGCCAGTGTTTCGGCGAATAGGCGAACAACGATACCATATTCGTGGCGAGTATGTAAGCAGTTGCGTCACTTGGTGGGTTGCGTCATTCGTGCGAGACGGCTTTGAGAATTGCGTCATTTGTGTGAGACGACTTTGATTGCGTCATTTTTGTGTGAGACGATTTGAGAATTGCATCATTTGTGTGACGGTTTGATTGCGTCATTTGTGTAAGACGACTTTTGAGAATTGCGTCAATGTTTGACGGCTTAGTTGCTTGTGCGGTGGATAGATGGCGCCACGACTGCGGCGCGTGAAGGGTGCGGTTCCTTTGCACGGCCAGGGTCACCAATGAAGGAAAGGAAGGTTCGTTCTGGGTACCTTTCGTTCCATACGCAAGTACGTAACCAATCACGCCAAAACGATCGTCAACGCGTGATGTTGGTACTAGTTCATATAGATATCCACCGCCACAATCTTATAAAATAAGTTAAAATCATGAAAAAATTTAAATCTACAAGTAAAAGAAATGTAATGGGAAAGTGGGATAAGTAGTTGCAGTTTGTGCAAGAAAAAAATGCCAATATTTACATTGATGATTAAAAAAGATACTGGAGAGATAATCTTAGGAAATTCATGTGGAATAATTTTTAGTAAGTGTAAAATAGCCAGAAGGGAAGGGAGTGGAATTTTGCTTCTAGTAATGATCTGGGATTTTTGCAGAAATAATTTATTCTGTTAAACACTAAAAACCTGTTCACAGCAGCTCCATTTTAACAACCCTTATTTGAGGAATAACTTTGAAGAATTTCCAAAAGAAGTTCTTCAGCAAACATTTTGAAACCAGAATCGTACAAATATGTTTAAACTAATGAGGTTCACAGATAATATGTACAGTATTTTAATAGACACACTTTGATCTTTATAACTAGTTTCATGCAATCTCAGCAAGCGAGGAAAGATAAATAGTGAGAAACATACTCGATCAATATATTTTGTTAAAAATCCCGAAGCATGAATGAAATGAAGAATTTATTGAAGTTTAGCTATTTTGTAAGTCTTAATAAATATTTCGAACACATTAGTTTTTTTTATTGATTTTCACTGGCATGTGTATGGATGTAGGTGAATTATATTTTCGTCTTTCAAAAATGATAAATTATGAAAATTGGTGATAAATCTAGTTCTTGAGTATACTGGCCTAAATTTCGACAATCACATATTTTTATATTTGCCGGATGTGATATCGAAAGAATGCATGTTTATATAATTATATGGAATTCCTCAATCACACCCACAATAGCTGTTTTAATCAATCATCTAACGCTGCATTGATAAAAATTCAGTCTTTTTTTATGTATTTTTTGAAGTACTAAAACTGAAATAAATAAATGATTTAAACTTTTTAGGATAAACTCACACTCTAGTTTGCAATAGTTCTAGGTCTATACATTTTTTGTGAATCATTTGTTGAAATATAAAAGTTTGTTTAAACTTCAATCGACCCTCTCATTTAATACTTAATAACAATAGAAGTGTAGTCTCTTGTAAATAAAATCTTCGTAAGAGTGCAAGCAATAGAAGATTAAAATAGACTGCTGTATTATTTGTGACAAAATGAATGATAAAGACGAGTTCATGTAGTACACACATATGTGTATTATGTAAAAAAATATATCATATTCATATTTATTCTATTTTTTACACACATTTGAGGTATAGTACGTATGATTTAGTTGAGATTATTGCTTGTTATTTGCCTTGTAGCCTTAAAACGAATTGTACTTTAATGCACGAATTAAGTGGATGTGTATTTTCATGAGTGTTCTTTACAATTACCAGGAAATATATTCAGACCACTTACGTGAAATCCTTTGAATTATTTCATATATAACGCATGATTTAAAATCCATTTACCGTTTCAATCGAATGTTAGATCCATGTTTCCAGTTTCAATTCAGGTTTTAGAATAAGATTTTCTTTTTTTTTTAAATTTACATTTGACAATAATTATTTCTGATTACAGAAGGAAGGTGATATTCTGTTGAATAGACATAATGCTTAACCAGTAATAAAACTCATATACAGTAGAACGTCATTTATCCGAATCAATTGGGACCGGACACCGTTCGGATAACCGAAAACTGAATGCGATTGATGTAGTATATAAAACCGGACCCTATACGAATATTGAAAATCATCACATGCAGGAAACGTGCTTGAAGACAAAGCAAAATAGGTACAAAATGTCACAATTTTAACTTTATTGTAGAAAAAAATCACTTATTTTTCGTTGTATACTTGTACACCTTCTTTTTTTTGCTGAAAGGTCTCCGATTCTCTTGAGCAGCAGTAGTTGAGTAGGACAGCACTCTGATTGTTGTTCGTACCTCTCCATAGCTACCTCTAAAGCAGGAAACACGTCAGCATTTGATGGACTCTTGCTACTTTCGTTGTTGCTGTTGTCCTCGTCTTCATCCGTTTCATCGTCCACAGGGTCGGATTCTTCTTGCACGGAAGTCGCAATCTCGTCATCATTTAGCATTTGAAATCCACAGAGTCTTCTGCATCGCATGCCATCCAGGTCTCTACACATCTTCTTCATCGCATCCAGGGATCAATATAGTAGTTGGCAAAAAAAAAAAACTGGTCCAGATATTTGACGCTTCGGATAATAAACGTTCGGATAAACCACGTTCTACTGTATTTAATTTTTATTAGAATATATTCTGCGATTAAGATGCGATTATTTTGTTTTTACTATATTTCTCCTTGTGAATACAGTACGTTAGAGAAATTGAATTATTGCTTACATTAGTTAAACTAATAGTTATTTTCAGGCGAAAAGAACGCGAAAATGTTTTGTATTCTGAATTCGGAAAGTGCCCTCCCTCCATACTATATGTTTCTTAAAATAATTCTTATGTTTGAAGGAGAGCTGTTATTATTATTATAAGTCAGACTCGCATCAAATGAGCCGAAGTTTGTAAAATAATTCTCATTTAGATTACTTTCTGAGAATTTTAAGCGGTGTTTGAAGGCCATATGACAAACATTGAAATAGATATTGGGTAGATTTGCTTTGAGAGCATTTTTCCTTCTTCAGAAAGATGAAAGTTAGCGGAAGTCCTTTGACCTTGTAAAATGGACCAAAATGAGTTTTTTTTCTTTGTTTCTCTTAAAAAGGTTATTCTTAGGGAACATTTTTAAGTAACATAGATAATTATGATAAGTAGCCTGAATTGAAGAGAGAAAATAACATTAGATCAGTGTTTCTTAAACTTTCAATATTTGAGACCCAATTTCAAACATAATTTTCATCGCCCCCCTGCTTACACATAACAATGCATTGAATTCTTTAATACTGTACTTTGACGCTAAAGCTGCAATACGACTTTAACCTCTTAAGTGCTACCGGCGTATATATATATTTCGACCAACCAGGGCGTTAGACACCCTGGACGTATATATACGTCTTTTCGAGTTACGATCATTTCTATGCACTTCTATCCAGAAAATTATTGCGAAGGTTTTGAAATGCAATAAAAGGACCTTGGCAGTGTTTGCGAAGAATTTACTTATTTCCTTATTTTTATTTTCTTTCTCCCCCTCCCCTCCAATACATCACATACGTGGACGTACGTGGAAAACGGAGGCATTTAGGAGCGAATCATGTAAGTTTTAATTGGCAGTGTGTGAAGGGATTATAAATAAACCGTACAAATTATCAAGATAAGTGTTAATTTTCGTTTGTAGTTTTATCCGTGACAAGCTCATGGGGTAACTAGTAATTATTAAATTTGTTCTTAATTTAATATTGTTAAATTAATTATAAAATACATTGCGCAGTACTGATTAATTTATAGGTGTATTATATCAGCGTAAATGTTAATTTTGTTTTTTATTATGTCAAAATGTATTTTGTTTACTTTCAGTAAAATAGCAACTTTTTAAAAATAATCTTTTGTTTTCAACTTTTCATTATGCTCGTGCCCCCCTCGCTGACTTATCACGCCCTTCTAGGGGGGAGGGAGTACCCCACTGTTTGAAAAACGCTGTATTAGATAAATTATTGAGGTTACTGATCTTAGTTTTCCAAGTAATTCGATATGAAATACAATAATTTTGGAATTCGTTTTTTTATTCAATCCAACTTTTTTAAAAAATTATATAGTTTCAGTCTTAAAGTTAATAGTCCATAGGAAATATTTGATACATGAGTCATATGGAATGCTCATTTTTAATATTTGCGTTTTACTTAAATGAAAGAGAACGCGCGTTTACTTAAAGAAATGACTTGATGAAGACTGTCTAATTTGTTTTATTTCAAACTAGCTGGTATACCCGTTCTTTGCACGTGTGAATTGAAAAAAAAATTAAACAATACAGATTTAAGGATAAAGAAGTTTTTCTTGAGTTAATTTTCCGTAAATTGCAAATTAAACATAAAAAAAGTTTTTCACGTATCTCAGTTGAACAAAAAAAAACCATATTCGTTAAATTTTAAGCTTGTAGATCTAATAGCTGATAAAAAGGATTTTTAAAAAAAAATTATAACGCTCTGTAACTCTTTTGTGGGTAGATTTTTGAATTAACCTTCCTAAGCTGATCTCTGCTCAGCAAAAGTAACACATTGTTACAAATTTTGAGTAATGAACGCTTAAAGAGTAAATAATTTATTTCTGGATGTTTAATATGTTAATATTACTATCTGTTGTATTTATTTTATGTGAAAATTGTAATATTCGCAAGCAACACCGTTCCTTACATTATAATGGCGATTAGATGGAAACAACGAAATATTGTCGATAGAGTCAAGTTAACATCAATTTTGGCGACCATGTTGGCAGCTTGGTGATTGATTGAGCAGTGCAGTAGTTGGAATGCTGTAGCGCCATCTGGTAGGGAGCTGCAACAAAGAGGAAAGCACAAAAACTTTCTCCACAAAAAAATACACACACACACACACATATATATATATATATAAGGTAATTTTCATAGTGATGGGTTGAACGGTGTTGTGTTGTAAAGCGAGGTCATATATACAAACATCCATTTATATATATATATATAGATAGATAGATAGAGAGATAAACAAAAGATATAAATTTGCTTTTGGTGGCTTTTTCCCGATCAAATTTTTGAATATTCATGGAATTGTATCTCATTGAAAATACCCTTGCAGAAAGATTTTGCTTACAAACACAGTCGCAGTGGGGCGACATATTTATATAACTCGGGAAATATAACTCGGGAAATATAACTAAGATGACCATTTTTTTTGCAATGAAAAGGAGGACAAAAAATTTAAGAAAAAATTACAACTTAAATATATGAAACGTTTTATTAATTCAAACAAAAATACGCTAATTACGCTTACATTCTTTTTAATTATTATCTTAAAAGTGTATTTTTTCACTAAATGATTTTTGTTGTCAACATAACATATTTTCTTATATATTGGGAAGTTTGGGCAAAAAATATCCTTCATACTGAATTTTACGGTAAGCACTGTAGCTAAAACATTAACATTCAATTTTAATTTCTCACTAGTCGCTTCACAAAAGTCATTACCAACTGAAAAAAAAAACTCTTTCAACTGCTGTATTAGTTCCAGGGCAGCACAACGTAAATTCAACAAGAATAATTAAATTTTCATATCGAATGTGTTCATTTTTTAAATGGTTTAAGTAATTTCACCCATATTTTACCAATTTCTTAGCATGTTGATTTTCCAATTGTTCTAATTTATTATAATTTAAATATAAATTCAGTCTTCTTTCTACTTCAAACAGACAATTGTCATCGATTTTAATATCAGGCATTTCTTTCGATAAAAACTCAACGTAATTTTCTATATCTGCCCACTTTACTTGAGAAACAGTAAAAATATACCATTGAAAACCGTCATTGCCTGTGATATTTGTTTCAGACCATTCTTAGACATTTGGAAGCATGTTTAGTTCATCTTTGAATAGAGATAAACAGATCGGTTTTAAAATATTGAAAAGGAGGACACTTTTCGAGGAAGGACAGAACCTATAAAAGGAGGACTGTCCTCCCTATAGGAGGATGGTTGGTCACCTTAATATAACGAACTCTTTTAAGGTATCCGACTACGTTTGGAACCGTGATTTTGCAAAAGCGTGTAAATAAATAATATTTATGATATTTAGCATAACTTGGATTAGACAAAGTATATAAAATCGTTTTAAGGACATTATGACAAAAAAATTATTTAAGTACAATATTTTGACAAAAAATTAACTTAGAATAACATTTTTTTCCAAATGCTCTCCTTTTGTAAAAAATGCTTCTATTGTATTAATATTTTACCTGTATATAGCTCAGATCTCTGTACAGAGGCTCAACTAGAATTCTTGAAACGCGTAACTTGGAAGTCGGTTTATCCATGTTTTACGAAAACAGAGGGGGGAACTTTTTAGAAAATACGCCGATAATTATTTCAATAGGTTGTAACTCTGAAAATAATGTGAATTTTTCAAAAATCATAGTTGAGCCTCTGTACAGAGGTCTGAGCTATATACAGGCAAAATATTATTATAATAGAAGCATTTTTTTTACAAAAGGAGAACATTTGGAAAAAAGGTTATTCTAAGTTAATTTTTTGCCAAAATATTGTATTTAAATAATTTTTTTTGTCATAATGTTCTTAAAACAATTTTATACATGTATTCTAATCTAAGTGACACTAAATATCATGAAAATTATACATTTATGCGCTTTTTTAAAATCATGGTTCCGAACGTAGTCGGATACCTTAAATTTCTTTTTCTTATCAGCATTAAATATGTCTGGAATTATTGGCGTCCGCAAACTTTCCATTTAATGGCGACGCATGTTATCAGACAGATTAATGAAGTGCGCAATATAATCCCCCATCTACGACCTTGAGAAACATCTGCAACTGATATAATCCTATTGATAACACGATTAGTGGTAAACATGGAGCTGTGTCTGATATTATGAGATTCAACTCGAGCATCTACATCTTTAGGTATGAAGGATATTATTATTAGAACCTTAGGATTATGTGCACTTAATACTCTTGTGTAGGTCATTGTTGCACAGATGGTTAGATAATCCGAGCTAATATTTATAAGAGGCAGGGGCATTCCTCAGAAGGGGATGAATTTCTTACACTTGTTTTCGCAATATAATCTGGAAATCTAAGAGGCAAATAAACTTTATAAGAATTCAAAAATTTATTACAAAATATGTTAGAAGTTTTATTCTTGCTTATATAAAACTTTATGAACCATTAAAAGGAACTGAGAGAGAGAAAGAGAAATTGTACGAAAACAAATTGCGTGTGTGTACTCATGACGGCGCGATCGAAGTGAAAACTATTGATTTATTTTGGGGAAGAGCATCCAATTGTTCGTATGTACTACGTTTCTTTCTACATTTTCGCATGCATTCGTTAAATTGCACTTTCTTTCATGCACATCCATCTCTGGATTTGATTATTCCATCCATTTTCTGTAAAGAGCAATGTTTAAATAACTGTGCATTCTGATGTATATATGGGTATATACGATTTAAATATCAAAGTGCCTAATTATTTACCAATATTTATATATAAATTACTTATGCAGATTGTATTTATATAGTATATATGTTTATATGGTACTTTCGTACTTTAGCAACGATGTCAACATTCAAAGTAACTTGCCAAGTTGGGTACCTTGATTTCCCATGTGTCGTACGTGCTGAATTAGCAATTATTTGCTTCTTATCATATTATGTCACCAATAACATTGTGATAGTACGTAAGTGCCGTTTATAAACATATGACAATGTAAGGTTGGGAAAACTTGTGCCTTGAGAACCGTTTACTCTTCTGAAAATTCTCTAAGCAAAACAGAAGGAGACTGTTGATACTTTTTCACCATTAATGCTTTTGATTTCTCGTAACATTTTAGCTGTCATCAATAATATGAACCAAAATATTGGCAACTTTCTAGTTAGCTAACTTCATTAAAATTTCAGATTTTAATTCTTTTGACACATTTTTGTGATTAAATGTTGTTTCTACTGAATAAAGAAGTAAATTCCTTATTTCGTTTCTTCTTATATTCGATTTTCTCTAAAAAAATAATCTTATTTTTCCAATTATTTTCGCTTGCGCTCCTCTTCTTTCGTTCACTTGCTGGAGTTGAGTTGAAGTGGGCTGAATGAGAACGATATTTAAATAAAGAAAATAAAACTTCACAGGTAAGAGTGTGTTTGACATTTTTTTTTTAAAAACAAATAAACGCGTTCCTTAAAAAGTTTTCAATTCAAAACTAAGCGAGCGTCACCTACCTGAGCACTACTGCCGACTGGAGACGGCACCACTGCTGAGTAAATACGATTGAGCTTAACGCAGCCAAACCTGACGCTTAATTTTGGTTCACTCTTCAGAAAAATTTGCCTAAATAAAAAAAAATTGTCACTTCAATAAATTCTTGCAGGAATTAAAAAAAAATGATTGTCAGGACTACAACAGCACACAAACATTCATTCATGCCTATTCGAAGAAAGACCCCACTCATTAAATAATAACTATGTATTTAAACCGTCAGCCAAATTTCGCTAAATGAAAAGACATCGCCAAAATAAAAAAAAACGTCGGCAAATGCTGTTATCATTGGAAGCCCGAAAACAATTTTTCCCGCATACTACTTCCATAACAGCACATCCACGTAATAAAGATTTAAAAGAATTGTTATATGTATATATTATACCGCGTCAGCCAACTTCGCCACATCAAAATACATCATGGATTTAGAAAACTTCGCCAAATTCTGTCATCGTTGTTTATGTACTACAACGGTTTTCTACTATGGTATGCTTATCGAATCATTTGGAGAGAGAGAGAGAGAGAGAAGTCTTTTGATTTGATGAAACTCTTCGATGGTATAATAAGTCAGTATTGAAGAATGAAATAAACATATTTAAAAAACAACCACGTACACTTTAAATAAATAAGATATGTAAAAAATAACTACACTATTAAGGTAGCCAAAAAATCGCAATTGCATTTAAAATCTTAACAAATGATCTTCATGTAGACCAGGGTGGGCAGACTTTTCCAGAGTGCGGTCTACTTCTAATTTTTTAAAGCAGTTGCGGTCTCCACCCAATGTCAGTGACGCACACAAGGAGGGGGAGGGAACTGGTCTGGACCCTCTCCCACAGCCCTTGATTACTTTTTTTTTACCAATTGATTTTAATCCCATGTATACAGTACGTAAAACTTAATTAAGTGCTTATTATTAATATTTTTTACTATTATTTAATGCTGAGTATTTATTTTGTAATCTATTTTTGACTGTTTTTTGTTCCCAATAATCTACAAAATTAAAAAATATGTTTGAGAGCGTATTGTAGAATGATACGAGAATGGTAGACTTTCGACCCTCGACCAAGCCCTCCCCCCTTGAAAAACTCCTGTGCACGCCAGTGCCCAGTGTCGTAGGTGTGTGAGGTAGGAAAAGGTCAATAATATTTGTTATAAATTAATAATAAATAAGGAAGATATACTTACTTTTTCTTGCAGAGCTAAAGTAAAAAAAAACAAAAAAACCCAACACTTTTAAAATTGCGTTTAAAGAAAAACGTAAAATACAAACATAATAATAATATCCACAAATATAATATCAAATGATGCATTTATTATCAAACAATTCAAAATAATAAAAAATAAAACATTTTTTTCTAAAGTTAGTTTTCGTTGTTACAGTCAGTAGAGGACTTATATATAGTCTGTATACTTCAGCCAATCTTGAATCTTTCCGTATATAATTACTAAATACTAAAATCATCAGGCGGTCACCCCGAAATTTCTTAGCTGTCCACTGGTCGATCGCGATCGACATAATGCTTACCCCGGATGTAGACTATACCACAAAACTATTCCTTGTCTTTTTTATTTTTCTAAGCCAATTGGTCTTCTGGGTACCTACGTATTGCAGTACACTTTTGGAAATATTCTACAGCAGGGGTGTCCAACACGCGGCCCTCCAGTACGTAAGTTGCGGCACGCCGATTCTTTTCAAAAGATTTTTAAATATCAGATTTTTAAAGTTTTTCACTTTGAAATTTATTTGAGGGAAAATTAATGAAATATGAATGAAATATATAAATCAATGAATACATTATTAATTAATAAATTAATCAATTATGCAATTTGATATTTATTAAAAAAGTAATTTACTATAGTAAAATCAAATGTAACTGTTTGATAAAATATAAATCTATTTTAATCTANCCAGTAGCCCTCGTGTGACTTAATAGTGCGACATTAATAAACATTCACTCAATCATTGACATGGTTTCAAAAGTGAATTGGTGTGGTGTAGACGTTATATAATGCGAAACATCAATTCAAGTATTTAAATCACCATTTGTCCGTTATTGCGACGTTTGTTCGAAAAATAAATTACGTACAATAAAATCATGGCGCTGTTTTGACAACTTCAAATCGATTGGAAAATGCTCAGTATTCTGAAATTTTAATAAGCACTAAAAAGTCGCTAAAAACTGAACTCATGACCGGAAATGTCCGAATTTACTTGACCGTCATACGCAAATAGGAGTTTGATTCGAAACACATCTCAGGTTCGTTTCTGGTCTACAAAACCTCATTACGTAGAACTCAACTCCATAATAGAGTCCAGAATTGTGGACATAGTATAATCCTCAATCTGTCTGCTCTGGTATTATAATTACTATATGCAACAGATTATAACTGAATAACTAGTTAAGTATGAAGAGCTGTCTATAGTAGCAGTGATTAAATGATAGTTGATATGTGAATTTTGATACCTGGAACTGTTTGTATAGAGAAATAAATTATAATTTCTTTTGGAAGAAACATTAAAATTTTTGTTAAATTAGAGGCATTTTCCTTAAAGGTGATTGACTACGTTCTAAAACGTGATTTAGAAGAAGTGTATAAACAAGGTGACCATTTTTTTGCAATGAAAAGGAGGACGAAAAATTTTAAGAAAAAGACAAAAGAGACTATAACACAAAAAATATTTAAAATATGAAAAATTGATCAAAATATTACATCTCTCTCATTATTGGATTTTATATTTATACTATAACAAAATCCCTATCAAACACAAAAAAAAAAAATCAGTTTTGCGCATTTTTTATCGAGTTATAGGATTATTTTTATGGCAAACATAAATTTATCTAGTGCAGGATGGTAGCAAAGAGTATTTGCGAAGAATTCTGGACTAAAATCGGTATTGTTTGTTTAAAATTAGTCAGACTTATACTAGTGCATTTTTGTTTCAAATAAATTTAAATAATTTCGTTGATTTTACTAAAATAAATAATTATTTTTTCAGAACGAAAGGTCATTTTATATTTTAATGTTTGATATAAGTAATAAGTACGGATTTTATAGCCGCAAAATATTGAAAAAATAAAAGTCATCACACTAAAAAAAAAAAAAATAATAATAATAATAATTGAACTTTCTTGTGCAAAAGGCCATGACCGGGCCACTCAGAGTAGCCCGGTGGGCCACATGCGGCCCGCAGGTTGAGTATCGCTGCTTTAAACACTGGGGGTCTCGCTTCAGACTGACCAGCTGATCGGGACATCTGCTCATGCACCTCAGCGCCCAATGGTCACGTATACTGGGATGGGCACAGTAGGCCCTGGCCCTCGTGGGCTGTTGCGCCACTGTGAGTTTGAGTTATATTATATATATTCTTATTTAACTGATGCTAAATTAAAAAAAAAAAAAAAAAAAAAAAAAAAAAAAAAAAAAACGAAAGAAAAAAAAACATCCTTTTTCGGCATGCAATGTACACTGTAGTGTACTTAAGATTTTATGTGTTACTGTATCTAGATAAGCAATTTACTTTTTTAACGAGGTAGTACCGGGGGGAAAAAAAAGAACAACCCGAAGATAATACATGTTTTATTTAAAGTTTTTTTTTTTTTTTTTAAAATACACAAATAATTATAATAATAATATTTAAAGAAAAATGTTCAGCTAAATATTTGTTTTATTAATAATGTATTAATATCATACATCTTTAACTTTTTAGACTTTCGATTTCCCATTTTTCATTATAAAAGTAATTTTAGAGATTTTTAATATCTGTTCCTTTTATTTCTGGAAAATAGCGTAAAAGTTTTTTTTTTTATCTTTAAATTACATTTATTAGAACATGCAAGCTAAATATTTTAAAGTAATGAAAATTTTAGTTGTATTAGAAATTCCTTCTATTTTAAGATAATTTTATTTCTTTTGCGTTTAAAAAATAAAAGCAATTCGAGAAAGTTACATTTTGAAGAAATAGTCTTTACTTGTGCAACTAGATGGCGCCAACATCTCCAGAAATTGCAAGGATGATTTAAAACCTGCGAGTCCATTTCTTGGGAGAAAAATAAAATTAACTTTGGATTTTGCAAATAACTAAATGACTTTAATTAACGTCAGGGCCAATTTTCGATCGATTGAACACATTTGGTCCCTGCTTTCACTTGTAGTCCTGTGTCTGTTATTTGAAACTCCTAATTAAAACTCTTTATGTCTTTAACATTGTGAATGTAATTAATTTTTGTGAAAGAAAAAAAAAAGTAGAACGTTATTTAAAATTTAATTTCTTTGTTTATTTGGTGAACGCGGCTAGACTTTATATTTATTGTATCTTATAAGTTTGGTGTTTGAGGTATTTTATTTTTTGAACAGGATACTTTTTTCCCCCTTTTTGTTTCACATTGATTATAAATTTCAAAACAGAACACATACTTGACTTTAAGAAATAAAATAATAAATAATAATTTTTAAAGCTTTTCTTTTTTCTAAAAGTATTTATTATTATATTATAGTTGTGTTTAAACAAAAGTTATCATTTTTTTTTTTTTGCTTTATTTATTAAAATTTCACTATTTTTTACCTTTTGTAAAATTTTAAAATAAATTATCAAAAAAAAATTTACTTTTAAAAATGCGTTATTGTTTGCAATGTTTTTCATTTCCTTAGGCAAAATTTTAAGTAAATTATCTATTTTTTATTTAAAGAATTTTTTTAAAAAAAATTAAATTTGTGATCATTTTTAGAAAATTTATCTTTATTAATACATACATAGGTCTGTGACGGAGCTTTATCGCGCCTTCTACTAAAACCCTCTTGGGAAATCTTTGGGGCCAGAATGGCATTTCTTTCCAACCAACTCAAGAAGAGAACGCGATTATGCAGATTAGGAATGTGTATATATTGGAGCTTTTTGGTATTCGCTTTGGAGTTCGAAGTGGAGGCCTTAGAAGGCGGAAGTTCTATGATTGCTAAGTGGGTTCTAATGAGAGGCTAGGAGAGTCTTAGAAAGTCTTAGGAAGTATTATAAGAATCATATAGAAGTGGGTTCGAAACCAGAAATTTGCCCATTTGCTGGATCCAGTTGGATGCAGTATTATATTGACGATGTAAAGACTGGTTGCTGTTCGCCGTGGAATATCGGTAAGATAGATTATATTAAACTGAAATACTAGAGCAGATTCCAGTAAGTTAAGGAATCATCTATAAATATAGATTCGGTGGTTAATTTAGCATAAAGGTAGTGAGTAAGGTTTAATGCGCTATCTGTTAAGAATCGTAGTTTTTGTCATATCACTCCTGATCATTAGCCTCCTAAACTTGTGTTATATTGCTTAATATTATTTGAAATAATGGTGAACTAGTTGTGTTATGGAAGCTTTTTTGAGTGGTCAGTCTTTTGTCCCCACAAATTCAGGTCGCATGGATGAGGAGATGATACCCACAACCCGTGGGGTATCGCATGTCTTATTTTAAATGCGCAAAATTTAGCTTTAAACTATTGATTCTTTTGATGTTATAGTTTTAATTTAATTGTATCTAAATATTTTAAAATGAAATACAGTTATATACACAAAAAATGAATATAAAATGATTTAACATGGGACATAAAACAGGATTTCCATGGAAAGTCGCACAAACACGAGATAAATACACCACAGTAAATAAAATCCAAATAATTTATTTTGGGGGGGGCGGCTCGGGGGTTGGCCATACTTCCCTGGCTTCTTTTCTGCGCAATGCAGTGTATTTCAACTATTCTAGTATATCTTGTACATCTTTGTGCTAAAAACATAAAATACGAATTTTTTTGTTTATTGACAGAGCTTAAAGTTTAAATTACGTTTATTTTACAAATTAATTACGCAAACAAAAATTAATTAACAGTAGAATTATGCTAACAAAATAGTTAAACATAACTCTATTTACTTCGAAAAATGCTTTCTATTTCTTATTAAATTTGAGAACACGTTGTTACAAAGTCAAAATGTTGAAACAGTTTTTCATAAAGCTTACATTAACAAAAATTAATTCAAAATTCAACATTCCGGGATAAAGAAAGTATAAATTTAAAGGATTATGTTTTTTTCTATTTTGATTATACTATGGTTGTATCGCACTCTTTTGCAAAACGCTTCGGAATCTCTACTCATTCTTTTACAAATTAATAAAAATTATGAATGTTTTTGAACCTGTGTGAATATTAATTCCAGGTACTTCTGCATCAAAATGCGATTTTATCTTATTTTTTAAAAGAGACAATAAAACACAACAGGCAAGCCTCTGTGTTGAATTTGTAATCAACTTTTCATTAATTAAAGATTTCATCAGTAAACTATTTTCGTAACACGTTTCTTCTCATAAATTGAAGTGAAAGGTAACACGTGAAATTAATAGAAGCATATTAAAAAAATGTAAGTTTTTCCTCCTTTCATTCCGTAATTAAATATTTATCTCCGCCATTTCGTTCCTACAATAAAAGTGCACGAGATTGTTGTAAGTTTTCCGAATGAACGAGTCTTAAGTGGATTTCTGAAATTAATTTCTTTTCCGAATCTGGTATTTCTTCTCACTTTTATCTTGTGTTCGCAATCAAAATTTTCGGAGATCGTAAAAATGTTTTAAAAGGTATTTATATTTACTCCCTGTTATTTCTTTCAAATATGTTTACGCTTAATTTATTTCCCTGTTTCCGTTAGAAATTGTATACAGAAGGATATTGATTCGAGACGATTAATTGACATTTTCTTAAATAAAAAAATGATATATTATTTAACTTCCTTACGCTTCGTATTAAATTAACACATTATTTGAGTACCGTAATATCCAGAACGAACGCGATTGGTGGAACTGATTGAAAAGCGCTTTAGTCGGGATATAACTTCGCACATAAATGCATATAAATTATTTTTTGTTGGGGCCAGAGATGGAAGAAAATAATTATTTAGGAAAAAATAAAATGTTTAATAAAATCTAAGATAATACTAATACAAAATCGCAAATCTAAGTTATTTCAATGTAGAAGGTTTTTAAGTTATTTCGATGTAGAAGGTTTTATAAAACCTAGCAAAGTAGTGTGCCGCATCAAAGATTTTTTTTCTCCCGGAAAACTTCGTAGCATGCTTATAATTTTTTATTCCTTGTTTTGTTGAAAAAATACGCTATTCGTTGGAATCTATATTTTCTAAAAATTGCATAACCCTATTTTCGATTCCTACTATTAAAGTTCATTCTCTCCCAATATATTTTTTTATTTATATATATATATATATATATATCTTGCTCAAATTTTCAATCGTTAATAAAATACTTTTTATTCATCCACTAAAGTTCAAATACATTTTTAAAAATTTGTAGTGGATGTGTGACACTTGATGTTAATACAGTTTTTTCAAATATTAATTCATTAATTAAATTTTATTTTTTTAATTTTAAATTTATACTGCGTTTTTAGAACCAGTACCAACAGATGGCGCCAGTTAGTTTTTCAAACGAATTTTTTGGGGCTTCAAATATTTATTTTTTAAACATGTAGAGCAGAGGTTCCCAAACTTTTTTGCCTCATAGACCCCTTGACAGGTTTTTCGGTTTGGGGGGTAGACTCCTACTAACCTAATATTAAATTTTTGAAAATTCATCAACTTAAATGTAGTTTTGAGCTACTTCCTTTAAGGGATTTAAATTTTTAACTATAGGGAAGTATAGTGTTTAATAGTTAAGAAAACACATGTTAATTAATTAAATTAAAATTTAACCAATAGATAAAATAACTGAGCAACAAGTGGAAGGGATGAATTTGGGGATGCAATAAAAAATTCTCAACATTTGACATCAATCTTGTCAGATTTTAACCCTATATATCTCCTTAGTTAATAGCGTTCAGTCTTTTCTTCTTTTTTTTTTGTTTTGGAAATTGGCAAGCGCACTCTAACTCCTTTTCAATTGGAAAAAGAATTAAAGACTTTCTCAAGATGTTCCATAATATGGAATAAATAACATCTTTTATCTTTTTAAAAAGCTGAAACTATTAACATTCGTTTCTAAACTTTACTTTAAGATCTTCGTTAGTGCCTAGTTCTTATAAACTGACATTTTTTTTTTCAAAGTGACCAAAATAATTCATTGCCTACTGTGGTGTTTCGATAGTCAAAACATTTCCAATCCTAGCTTCAAAATGTAAAAAAAAGGGCATTTAAATGTTGAACGTAGGTTAACACGTCTTTGTCCTGGTGGATTGTCTGTGACAAATGAGAAACTAGGAAAAATTGCAACGTCCATTATTATACTCCTTTAGCTTAATTCTGGCAAGAAAGATTGAAATGTGGTCCTTATTTTAATAAAATGTATGCTGTTGCCTTTTAACTTCAAATTAACTTCATTCAATTTAGTAAATATGCTAAATATGTAAATCTGGTTTCCACTTAATTAAACTTACTTTTAAAATTAAAGTTATGATCTGGTTTAATGAAAGCCACTATCATAGATCCCCATTTACATCTCATGGACCCCCAAATTATTTTATTGCTGACTTGGATCCCTTGAAGATCGGCGTAGACCCCTGGGGGTCTATATAGACCACTTTGGGAATCACTGATGTAGAGGATGACACTTGATGTTAATACAGTTTTTTCAAGTATTAATTCATTAATTAAGTTTTATTAATTATAATAAAAATTTTCTTTGTTGACCTAGTAGAAATTGACTTTAATTTTTTTTTTTTTTAAATATTCTTGTTCAATTAAATTGAGGCCTTCTGTCAAATTCCTAACCTCGTCATTCGATCTTCTGATTGAACTGGCTCTAAAGACCTAAGTTCTTCAATGTCTTGCTTTTGCTCATACATTTCTATGAGCTTATTAATTGAAAATTGTGGAAATCCAGCACTTCTTGAGCATCACTATCCACTTCTTAATTCCTGGCAAGATTGATAATTTCTTCACTCATATTACCAATTTGATCAGGCTCTGGCACAGATCCCACCTGAGCTTCAATGATGAGGAAAAAAAGGACACAACTTTTTCTAAACACCATTTAAAGATTTTGTTGAAACTTCATTCCAAGGATGTCTGATGATTCTCACTGCATCTAAAACATTGAATTCTTCTAAAGGTCTTTGACAGAGAGCTCATCATGTAATGCTCAAACAAAAGCAGTCGATTCGTCTGTTTGTCTTTTAGTAGATTTCTGTATGTTGGTTAAGGTAAAGTATAGGTTGTACCAGGGGCGCGGTTCTAGGGCCGGACAAACCGGACCCCTGCCCGGGTCGGCATTTGGATCAAATTTGGAAAATACTTTTTTATGTTATAAAAAATGTGATATATTTTTCTGAAACATTATTGGATATTTCCTGAAATATTATTAGATGTGAATTTGGTATTACATTTAACGTATGTTATTTCCTTATTTTGTACTCTATGTCAGTTTAATGTCAGTTTTCTTTTACATTGAAACTTGGGCTCTAGGCGGGAGGGAGTACATGTTAAATTATGAAAGTTGATATGTTTACATAACTTTCACTAGTAACTTTCTCCCCTTCCAGGAGAACGGACATTCCTGTACACGGACGGACATCACAACGGACGTTCTTTTCACCCATACAATGTCTGGTGCCATCTTTTCTAAAGGGGACAAGAGTAATAAGAACTATTTGTAGATAGAGAGCCACAGGAGATGTTTTATTTTAGTCATGAGTATAGTTACTAGAAGTTAAATTAAAAGCGCTTGTGATCCCCACCATCAGTAGATTCTTTTTCGAAGAAACTGGCCTGCAGAAACGGGCTATTTCTTTTCTTACATTTTACTCGTTTGTAATCATAATAGAAGCGTAGCTATCGCCGTATCAATGATACTGGGCCCCAAAATGTGTAAGCAAAACATCGTAATATGTAAGGAACCTTCCCCCCCCCAAAAAAAAAAGTCCTCAAAGAATTTGGATACAGGGTTCATTCAGTACTAGCTACACCAGTGAATCATAACGAGTAATTATGAGCCTAATTTCGAAATATTTTGCATTTTTTAGGACATTAGGAATATATATATATATATATATATATATGTCTGTGTGTGTTAATTATAATTTTTTGCTTTGGGAAGAGGGGCGGCATTTTCCATTTTTGTCCGGGGCGCCAAAATTTCTAGAGCCGGCTCTGGTTGTACAAGCTGAGCGCCTTTTTTTGTTACGATAGCGATTTTGTCTGGCATTTTTTTTACCTTGTAGTAAACTCCAAAAAAATTTTCGTGCCTCTCACCAGATGGCGTACTTAAAAATCTACGTCAACCATGACGTCGAGGTGTAAAATTAACACATTTTATCTGCGCAGCCGCCTAGAGCAACCGTGCTACCCGCTTCTTTCTTCCTCCATACGAACGGAACAATACACATTACGGAAATAATTCAATAAATCTACCATCCTCTATACAAACATACGAAATGGAGTCAAACATAACGGAATTCACATTATTTTCAGAGTTACAACCATTTGAAATAATGATCGACGTTTTTTTCTTAAAATGTCTCCCCTCTCTCTCTGTTGTCGTAAAACAGGGATAAACCCACTTCTTATATATTTCAAAAATTCTAGTTGAGCCTCTGTACAGAGGTCTGAGCTATATACAGGCGAAATATTATTATAATTGAAGCATTTTTCACAAAAGGAGAATATTTTGAAATTTGTCAGTCTACGTTCATTTTTTGTCAAAATAGTGTACTTAAATAATTTTTTATTGTAATACTATTCTTAAAACAGTTTTATATACATTTTCTAATCTAAGTAACACTAAATATCACAAATATTATCCATTTATACGCTTTTACAAAATCACGGTTCCGAACGTGGATGCCTTAAGACGATTTGTGTTTCTATCCGTTCGCTTCTCACAATTTGATTTTTAAAATTTCAATGATATTTATGCAAACACTTTCAAATGTTAACTGTAAAAGTCAGAAGAAATAAATGTTCTTTATTTTAGAAGAAATAAAGAATGTTGATTTCGTTACATTTAAAACCTCAACACATATGGCATTTCTATGCAAGGCTAGTGTGGAGACGATATATTTTGAAATTCGAGCGTTATTTTATTAAATTAATCTTCAAACACATTAAACTAATTTTAGTAAATTTCAAAATAAATAAAGCATGCTAATCCCTTTACATTACTTTTCTTTTAAGATCTCAATACTCTGAATTCACAACGTGAGGTTTAATGCTGAGGCAGAAATGAAGTATAATAAAAGCGGCAAATGATAAATTAAAAGCACAAATTATATTCCACACAAAAGTCTTCATTTATTCTAAGGGGGGATCATCTTTTTGTGTCTGTGATAGCACGAAATTTATTCTATAATTAGTATCAAAAAGACAGCCGGAAGATTATATTTCAGTTGGTAGATTTAGTTTTGTGACGTTGGTGACATTTTATTAAATATGTGTTTCGCTAAAGAATAAAAATTCGCATCTTTTGGTGGTTGACCTTAAGTAAGACTTTAATATGCACATTCTCTTCAATTTGACATGACTAATTCGGGTCGTATATTTAGGATTACTACTGCAGGAAAGGACTTGAAATATAATATTAAAAAGAAGGAATTAATATAATTTAA
>BMAV01024875.1:23393-88930 GCA_019973955.1 Trichonephila inaurata madagascariensis
AAGGACTTGAAATATAATATTAAAAAGAAGGAATTAATATAATTTAACGGAATGATACTTAGAAATTAATTGGTTAATTGTCTTATTAATTATATATTTTTGTTAAAAATAAGTCTTTTTTTTTAAATCTCAGTATTCTATTTTATTTTTTGGAATTTTTTTTTCTTAAAAAAATTATTGAATGATTATTTTTTTATTAATGATAAGCCTTTTTCTTTTTTTGAAGTAACTAAGTTTTTTTCTTTGTTTTCAAAGTGCATTTAATAGTTAATATATTTTTTTCACACACACACACTATTTCTTACTTTACATTTCTGCGTGAATAGCACATTAGCTGAGCTTTAATGAGTGTATAAATTACTCGTGTTTGTGTTGTCATAAAATATATTTGTTAGATTTTTTTTTTTTTTTTTAAAAAAAAAAGCAAAATTTTTTTGGTTTAAAAGGTTATTATTTAAAGTTCGATGTCTAGGTTTTTGGACGTCTGGGTCAGTTGGTTTGACGTTTAATTTTAATTCTGAATACTTTAATTTTATGTATTATTCATTCGTCTACATTTTGCTTGGTATGTAAGTTAGATACCGTAAAAACATAAAACATAAGATCGAAATTTATGGATGCGCGTTATACGCCGTGTATAAATACGAGGGCCTTAAAAAAAGAAGAGCATAAAAAGAAATTAGACCTGCATATATCGAGAAATACTGTTTATTAAAAAGATATGATATTCCTTAAGAACTTAGAGTTCAGAAGTACTCTATTTTTTTTCCGGAAGCTTGGAATAATACTTCGAAAAAAATGACTTCAAAACAAAGAGCATGGTGCTGTAACACGTGTCAGGTTTTTTCTTAAAAAAGGGGGTGCGCGTTATACGGCGAATTTACCTAAAAATTAAAAATTGCATTTTGAAATTATAGGTGCGCGTTATACGCCAGAAGTCCTTTTTAAAGGACTTTTGCTCATAAATTCTGCTTTTTGCTGCGTAAATTCTGAAAATGTAGCTAAACTTTTGTTTTTCTTTTTGTATCAATTTACAAAGAAACTTGTGTAATAAAAGTCTGCTACATGTATAGTGGTGTAGATAAAACCGGAATCATCGTTCACTTTTTCATCTTAATCTGCACGTGAGGCAAGATAGTTCTCAAAATCTATCAGTCGTAAGTTCTGACGTGGTTTTTCTTATGGGAAGTTGAACAGAAATACCAACTTAAGAGTGTTGTTCTCGCTACTTACATGTACCTCAAAATAATGGTCTTTAACCTGTTGGTCACAATATAATTCTAATGAATGTTGATTATTTATCTATATATATAAAAATGGATGTTTGTATATATGACCTCGCTTCATTCCAACACCGTTCAACCGATCTATGAAAATTAAAATGTATATATATTTTTTGTAGAGGAAGTTTTTGTGCTATTCTCTTTGTTGCAGCTCTCCACCAGGTGGCACTGCAGCATATCAACTTCTGCACCGTTCAATCAGTCGCCAAGTTACCAACAAGGTCGCCAAAAATGACGCCAACTTGGCTCTACCACCAACATTTCGCTATGTTTGCTTTGAATCGCCCATTATAATGTAAGGAACGGCGTTGCTTGCGAATATTACAATTTTAACATAAAATAAATACAACACAAAGTAATATTAACGTATTACACATCCAGATATAAATTATTTACAATATTTTAAGCATTCATTACACAAAATTTGTAACAATATGTTACTTTTGCTGAGCAGAGATCAGTTTATTAAAGTGCTTTCAAAACTCGACCCACAACGGAGTTACGAGACGTTATAAATAAATAAAAAAATCATTTATATCATCTATTAGATCTACAGACTTAAAATTTAACAAATATGATTTTTTTGTTCAGCTGAGGTATATAAAAGGTTTTTTCTTGTTTAATTTGCAATTCACTTAAAATTACCTTATTAAAAACTTCTTTATCCTTCAATTTGTATTATTTAGTTTTTCGATTCGATATACCAGCTAGTACAATATAAAAATCAATTCAGATTCTAAGAATACTTAGATAATTCTACCGTTTGTTACTGGCCTTAGTCTTAGAAGTTCATTAAAAAAAAGTGCTTTTTGAATCGTACTACTCGAGGGACATTCCGAAAGTTAGTTTCTTCTTTTTTCGAACGAAAGCTTTATTGCATGAACTAAACATTGCTACGGCACTGGTAAGGTGCGGCTAAGGTGCAGATCTTCACTGACCAATCAAGGCTTACACCTACGAGCATCTCAATGTCTTCTTAATACAGCCTTAACAGTGACCTATTGAGGTCGCTGTTAAGGCTGCGTTAGGACGACATTGAAGGTCCAAGAGAACCTAGAAGTTGATCGGAGAAAGAGTCCGTTGGTGTGTGCTGGGAAGTCGTAGAGGTTGAAACCTGTATAAGCGTCTCTCTGGCGTCTGTGAAGCTCCTGGTTTCCCCTTTTCGTGTCTCTTTTAGATCGAATATGTCACGCCCTTTCTAAACTCCACGTGATGCAGATTCGCTTCTGTTTGGATGTAGACGAGATTATTATTCAGCTATTGGTCATAGTCACCCCTCACACGGTGGACTTTTGCGAGCAAACTGCACCGGTCACTTCACTGTCGGTTGGATAAAGAGAAATCAAAGGTTTAATTTGCCTTGGAACTTAAGCATCAGAGTATGCGATCTCGTATAATTTCCCTCTCGAAAGTACATGACCGTTGAGACATCACTAGTACCATTTCGGGAAATTAGTCCTTGATTGGAGACCGCAACAACAGCTTGCGCTATTTTTCGACGTAATTGCCACTGACATTGAGATATGCGTCGTAGCGTGCAGTCAGTTTGAAGAAACCACTCTGATAAAACCTGGTGCTGACGGTGCAAGGAAATGTCGCACAACCTGCTCCGCCTTAGCCTTGTTTTGGAGGTCACGTCCCGAGAGTGTGACTTTGAAAGCATGGAACAGGTGAAAATTCAATGGGGCTATGTTGTTTTCATTCATAGATGTAGAGGGATGCCCACTGCGACCTTACACACTTCCATGATCTGCCTTCCTTCTCAGAACATACAACACCGGTGACCAACCATTTGACGACAGGTGACTTTTTCACCATACATGGTTTGAAAGCGTTCTTAGATGCTGGAGATGTGCTGTTATCCGGCATGAATGTACATGTGGGACATACTAGACCCACATGTACATTCATGCCGGATAACAGCACACACTTCCATTTGCCGCTAGGTTGTCTGCACACGTTTGCCTGCCATCGTGATTTTTTACTCGAACAGCCTTGAGCACGCCGCTCTGCTGCTGCTATCACTCTTTCGATGCTCTGCGCATGCGTCATTCCTTCAACGCTGACGTTCTCCTTCCAATGTTGAATCAGCAACGGATGGGGTTCTTATGGCGATTTTTTTACTTTATTGCCCTCGTGTTCTAACTTCCCTTTGAAAAAAAAATGAAGTTTACTTTCCGAATCCTTCACGATTCGGAGTACCCCTCGTATATGCACATATTAAAATAAATGAGGAAAAATATTTTGGTTTCTTCTTTTTTTTTGCTTCTGAAACCTACTATTCTAAGGAGTTAAAATTACTTTCCCGCTTATTTCTAACCTAATTTGCTTTGATTTCCTTCTACCAAAAGGACTTGCTTACATTCTTCTGTGTGTGTGTGTTCCTAAAACTGTTTATGTGTTCTTCAATTTAATTTAGTACCATTCGAGATTCAGATAAATATTTATGAATCACGATTATTAATTAAATAGAGATGCTTTACGATTTTTTCCCAGTGTAATGTACGAAATCAATTTAAAGATATACCCCAACTTTTTTCCATAATTGGTTTCCCAATTCAATACGGAGAATGCTTTTAGAGTAGTAAAGTCAAAATAAGAGGAAATAAACATATAGTTATAGCAATTGAGTTAAGTACAATTTTTTTTCTCATCAATTGAAAATAAATGTCTTGTTTACTAAGTAAGCGAAATAATATTTTTTTCTACGTGGCGAGTAATATATATATCTTGATTAGAAGTTTTTTTGTAGTTCATTTTTTTTTTTTACTTTTGTTAAGTCTGATTTATGGTCCAGTTGAATTCAATGGTTTTTTTTTATTTCTGTTAATTAATGATTTATATAAAAGGAATAACATAGGACATTGGGTTCTAGTACCAATAAGTACTAGAACCCAATTCATAATCTGGAAGACAAAAGTTTTAATGAGCTCCGCTTTTTTCAATATTCTACTATAATAGAAAAAAAATTAATTAGTGATTTATATAATAGTAATAAAATAAAAACTATAAATACTGAAACTAAATCGATAATCTGAAAGTTAGAAGTTTTAATGAGTTTCATTTCTTTTTTTTTTATACAGTATTTTTTATATACATAGGAATATTCATAAATATTATGAAAAATAAATTTTACTTTTTCGCATTTTCTCTGAAAGAAAAATGTATAAAAACAAAATATCTCAGGATTTTTTTTAAAATTTATTCACTTTTTTTCATTTCCAAATTCTAACTAGAACTGCAAATATATCCGTTTTCGGTTTGGAATCGTTAAAGCTTATAATACTGTAGATTTCACACACGTTCTTTGTTATTATCTTTTTTTTTAATGCTTTCTCTCTTCCCCCCCCCTTTCCAGATTTTGAAATAACTTCTTTAACCAATGCAAGAAGACTGGTCCACATTGAATTTAAAAAAAAAAAAAAGATTATGTTTCTGTTTTGCCGGCACAAATCTCGCCGAGTTGGCGTTATTCGCGATAACGAAAAATATAGAAATAAAACAGGCAATAAATATTAGTTCTCATTTTTTTCATCCATTTTTGATGAAAGAAATTCATCAAAATTTTGATTTGATCCATTTGGTTACCAGCGCTAATATTCTGTTTAGCGTCGTTTTTATCATTTTTGGCGGCTTTATATCGCCTACACCGGTGAAACGGAAAAGTGCCAAAAAATTCAACAAATACTAAATTGTAAATATTATACGGTGAAAATATATAAAAATTGTAATTATAAATTACATATTTTAAAAAAATTGATTGTAAGGCATGAATAGATTTTGATGTGTTTAAGATTTTGCTTACATCTGTTTTAGGTTCTACATTTTTAGCATGTTATTGTATTTATGAACGTGGCAATGAATAATGCCTTGTATTTCCAAAGAATATATCTTGAAAGCCGTTTTTTTATCGGAAACTTCACAATTTTACAGAAGAAATGGGGTGAGGAAGTGACTAACCGAGCTGTGATATTTTGCAATGAGGAACTAAACATTTCTTTTAAAAGGCTCCAAAATTTTTTCAATTTAAAATAAATATTAGATATGCAGTATTCAAACTATTTTGATTGTACGATATGTATATTACTGTATTTTGTTTCCAAATTTTCCATTTTAAAAGTTAAATGTCTCTTCCTTTTTTTAAAAAAAAATAAAGTAGGAAAATTAAATATAATGAATATTTGATGAATCGAAAATATTTTCAACCATAACATTTGTTGAAGCATCATAATCAACTATTCCTCTTCAAAGAAAGGGTGAGAAAAGAAATTTGCGCGTTTATTTTCTGCATAAAAATCTTTTGAAAGTCCTTTTTTTATGTGTATTTGTTTGAATTCAATCTTGCAGGAAGCCTGCATGTTTTCATTAGAGATGGATCCTTTGCCCTTTATTATTTACTTTTTTTCATTCTGACTTAATTTTTTTTTTCTATTTGAAATCTGATTTTTGAAAAACATTTGTGTATTTTATTCTTAATTACACATACCGATAGTGCGTGTGTGCGGAAAATAATATGGTAAAACATTACAGTTTATTCGTTACAGATAAGAAATCATTCATCATGCAATTATCATTCGTTGAGATCAATTAACTGAATATATTTGCACAAAAAGTCGAACTTGCATTGTGTACTGTTCAAAATTAAGAGAATCTTTAGACTTTGTCGATTACCTCTAGAACTACTCGACAGATTTTAATGAAATTTGATATGCATACAGGGATAATATAATAATAATAAAAAAATCATTCAATAGTTAAAATTCGGAAGGTATTCAACAGCAGTTGCAGAATATAACAAAGAAACAGGTTCCTAGTTCTTTCTCTCTCTCACAAACACACGCACGTACACTACTTGAAAGCTGTAACATTGATTCCAGGCATTTAGCGATCAGAACAAACTGATTAAAATCAACATACGTCCTATCAATCGGGGCCTTTTTTTTTTTTTTTTTTGCTCGCTTTCTGCAAGTATATTATTTACTTGATGCACAATGAGTATTAAAAAATGCAATGGACATAATAATCCTATATGCTTCAAGAGTCGGTATTCGGCAATCTGAAATGAATTAACAATGCTTCCCAAACGGCTTTCATCATAATCAGGACAGCTATTATCGATTTTGATCAATAATCCAGGCCCTCTGGCCTATATTCACAACATTTCAGCCCTGGTGCGCGGCCCTATTAATAATGGATAAGCCACCCCTAGAAACGTTCTCCATATCTGTGTCGCCTGATAGATTAGTTGACCTTTATGAGCTTTGTGGATGAAGTGGGGGAAGAAGCATCAATTGTGTCGGTGAGCGCGCTTGCAACAATGGAAGGTCCCATGGTATTGTAGATCTGCTGAGGTTGTAGTGTTTGCTTTGCATGTTTGTAAACAGCCCGCTTGCGTGCAGCAAAGTAATAATCTAATTACAATGGCTGATTGATAGAAATAGGTTGCCCATCCCTAGATCATTGATAGCAAGTTCATATGCTTGTTTTTGTTTACTGCAATGGTAAATACCAGTTACTTTTGTTTTCCTTGTTTAGGACTTTTCTAAGGGGAAAAAAGGGAATCACACCATGTAAAAGTGAGCAGTGTAATAAACTGTGTGATGATGTTTATTTCAATCGTATAAATAGTGGTGATAGTATTTGTAATTTATTTCTATCATATATTGGCTATTGGTATACGTATAATCGATTCCAATCAATATGCGTGCTAGTAATATTTGCAGTGGTATTTTATTCTTGTATACTATTGTAGCGGGTTCTGTTTGGGTCTTCTGCTGTGGCCGCGGTAGCCAAGTGGTATAGGTATCGGATCGTGGCTCGCCTTGTCACGAGTTCGAGCCCAGTACCACTAAAGACCCGCCGTGTAGGGCAGCGATGCACGTTAAATCTGTCGAGAGCTGAAACGTCCTCCCGTTGGTGTGATGTGGTAGTTAGAAGAGGGGGGTGCCAGCACAGGTGTCGTCCACGTCATTTGACCATGGTTCAAAATTACGTGGTCCGTCGCCAAAAGCCCTCGTGTAGCTGAACAGTGCGACGTTAATATTCAATCAATCAATTGGGTCTTCTACTAATCCTCTTGGAGAAAATATTCTTTAACTGTGATTTTAGTTTAAAAAACGATTTCCGTAGACATGACTTGATTTTATGGAAATGTAACTACTATTTAAGTGCCTATCATTGAGTATGCGGGTTAATGGTTAAACGTTGATCTTTAAGCTGAAATCCATGTGTTTGTAAAAGTAAAAAGCGACTGGTGGTCGTGCATCTTAAGATTAATAGTCGACAAAAAATCCACCAGGAAGTGGTTAAGCAAACAATTTTGGAGCTGACCGTGCTATTGGGCTTCGGGAAGGATCATAACAAGAGCTACGAGGACCTTATAGATAGAAAATATCCTTTTTTTCCAACTATTTTACCTACAGACTTAAGATTTGGCAAGCATGAATTTTTGCTAAGATATGCTAACAGTCTTTTTTGTTTAATTTGTAAATCATTTAAAATTAACTTATTAAAAATTTCTTCATCCTTGAATTTTTATTGTTTCATTTTTCAGTTCACCCGTGTGGCTAGTGTTTTATGTAGATGGCAAGATACACTGTATGTTCAGTGCAGATTAATTTTTAACTGAATTTATTAAATGTTAGTTTTTTAGCTATAAAACCTTTTTCTTAATGAAGTTTCAAGTTATTATGTCAAAGTGAAAATTTAACAACTGCTGACCGATTTCATAGAAAATCCAATGTTCGAAAGTTATTAGCTAAATTGCCGTACATTTTGTTGAGGGTTATAAATATTGTATAACACATTTGGGAACTAGATTCGATTTTAAGCGCTTGTGTATTGATCGAAGAAGCCCCAAATTAAGATCGTTTATTATGACGATAACTTTTGGATTAATTTGATGTTATTGAACGTGAATAAAAGTTCTTAAAGGATACATAGCATTTATTAAACCTTACTTGTTGTAAAAAATCCCGGCTAACGATACTTTTAGGCGCGGACCGCTCAAAGTGAAACTCAATTTACGAGTACCTCTATCTAATAAAACAATTATAATGACACCTCAGTAATGAAGGGAAAAAGATAAAAGGCAAGGGAGAAAATCCCCAATTTATCTTTCCCTGTTTGGTGTAATTTTGTTATATTCCCCAGCCAAAAAAATGTTTTGTAGGGAAGCCAGTTGAGTTCTAAAAGAATTGATGGCACCACACACACACACAAAATTGTACCGAGGCCCTCTAAGTTAATTAGGCCGTTTATGATTTTCTCATACACGCTGGGATGTCGTAAAATTTTCCGTTTAATGCTCCAGCAAAGTTGTGATGAGAAAAGTTTCACTTTTCTCAGCTTTAAGAAAAGATGGCCTTGGCGACAAAATGACACTTCTTGGCGTTTTTTTCCCTCTGTAATCCTTAATCTAAAGAGACAATAATTTTTCGTAAACAATAGATTTACTTCTGGAAAGTTATTTCTCGGCAATTTTTCATCCCCCCACTATTTTTGTTCTTGCGCACTAGGAAGGCTATAAATCTTTTTATCAAGATGCAAAGCGAGATTAATTAAAGATAAGTAGAAGTTGAAGTTTAGAACATCATTTAAAGAAAATTCATTACCTTTTCGTTGGAAAACAGAATGTTCGAAATGAGCGATAACACTTTGATACTCGAGAGAGGGGGTGAATTGAAATGTTGTGCAAATTTAACGCCATCCCTCTGTCAGTGCGGGGAGTGTTTTAAATAAATCAATTGTAATTAACCAGCCAGTTTATTATCGGTCCCCGATATTCGATATTTTCCACCCAAAATATTCCAATTCCGCGCATCTGACAAAGAATCGATTAAGAATCGGTGACTAGCGATAAATATCAGAAAATTCTCATCGTAATCAACTTTGTGAATGTATGTATTCCCTCTCTGCAATTCGATACACGCGGAATAAAGTCGTAAATCAAATCGGAATTATCTTGACCGTGAATTGTTTGCACTCATTTCGTTAAGTCCTTGTGGTCGATGCTGAGTAACCAAGAAATTCGATTCTGCTGGTTCTCCTGGCGGCCAGTAAAGATTGGATTAAGAAACACAAACGCCTTTTAAAAATATACCTTTTCTTTTATATATATTAAAAATGCTACCCATTACCAACCGCTTCTCTGGGTTTTGCATTTTATTGTATAGCTGTATATTATTTTTAAGTTACGAATTTTCTCATAGCCCTATCATTAAACTTGTAACGTATTGAAACATTCCTATTGATTTCGCCTCTTGATTCGAAAAAGACAAGACCTGAATTTCTATAACTGAAGTATATTTATCTTTTACGCCCCCATAAAGCACATTTTCTTGTTCGTTTAATTAACATCATATGCGCAGCATTCCCTCGACAAGATTGGTTTTAAGGTGATCATTCTGGGAAAGTCATAAGTAACAATCAAATTTATATTTCTTTCAAAATTTGAATCAATGAAAAGCAGATGCAATATCTGTTTTCCTTTATTTCAAAATTTTCAAAACTTATAGTTGACCTCATATCTTACTATCCCGGTACTCATTACTATATCATTATTTATTGACACAAATATTATCAATATATAATGAGAATAGACCCATTATTGAACTTGTATTATATTCCCATCACAACGGGATTGAGTTCATTTCTGATAAGGAAATTGAATGGAAAAGTATTCGTGTTAATAATAGCAATAATTTGGCAGTATTTGTTTGTATTGGCAAGCAAATGCTGCCTGTTAGATTCAAAACATTTGTTCAAAAATCATTCTGTTTTTCATTTTTCGTCATTTTTTATTAGTTCGCTTAAACTATACTTAGAATGCCAATATTTAAGTTTATTTCGTATTTTCTAGTGGAGGTGGTGGTGGGGGTTATTTTGAAATTTAGACTCACTTTAGTCTGACCGCCTGATCGGGTCATCTGCTCATTCATCTCAACGACCAAATGGTCACCTTCACATGTTCCTAATGGGCTGTTGCGACACTGAGTTTAGTTTAGTTAGGTTTATTATAAACATTCGTTTGTGTGTTGATCAGTTATTTTATGTATTAATTAAATTTTAATTTAATTAACATATGTTGCTTAAGTTTTACTACAGATAGAAATTTAAATTTTTTAATTTAAGTATACAACTGTCAAAAAGACATTTAGGTTGATAAATTTGTAAAAATTCTATATGAAGTAAGTAAGAGTCTTCTCCCCCAAATCCGAAAAGCACGGTCTATGAGACAAAAACTTTGGGAAACTCTTTGATTTAGTGTGTCTCCTGTCATTGTAATAAATGTTAAAATAAACTAAAATGTCTGTTTTTCTTTAATAAAAATTACTTTAACTTTTTTTACCATAAAAAAAAATAACTCAAATACCTAAATTTCATTTCCCTTGGGACAGTTCTTAACATGAAAATTAATTTTTTACTTTATTTTCCCTTTCATGTATATACCACAGAACATTTTCCCTCGTATAGGTAGGTTTTTAAATCCTGGGCGAAAATTTTTTCGACCCACACCCTCATGTTTATGTTTCGACTTTACATGAGTACTTTCCGGGGGTCACGTTACATAATTCTTTATTTAAATATTTTCTGAAGGAAAATATTTTTTTTTGCGCGTGTTATAGCATTTTTAATAATTTTTTAAGATAATAAAAGTGATCTATCTATATATATTGTCGTATTTCTACACCTTTTTGAATTATGGTTTCTTTTAAGATGTTTAAAAATAATAAAGTGCAGAATGGAATTTTTAGACAAAGACATTAATGTGTCATTTATATGAAATTTTAATGAATGATTTTAGATACCAGCTCAAACAACAAAATTAATGCATAAATCATTTTAAAAAAAAACCTGTATTCCTTTCAGAGAAAATTTAAATTACTTCCCTCAAAAGTTCCCTTTTAAAAGGCGCATTTTTACCTTATCTCCATCATCAACCGATTACATTTTTTTTCCCTATTAATAATTTCCCCCGAGTACAACCAATGCCAAATATACACTTCCTGTAAACCTTTTATTATATCTAACTTCCATCAAAAGGTGATCACTTTTTCCCCCTTCTCCTTCTTCATCATCATCTCTCGGAAAAAGATTCAAATATTCAATTTATTTCAAAATCCCTCCCGCAAAGTATCCCTAAATCTCGCCTCTTCATCGGTGAAAGCTTTCAATTTGAATTTTCGACGCAATTCTCTTTTTTTTTTTTTTTTTTTTTTTTTCCCTTTCTTTCTGTCACAGCGCGGAATGATAATGAAAAGAATCCAATGTCATTTATCACACTTTAAACCTTTCAGAGACTAACTATTAATGCATAGTTACATGCGGGGCAATTGATTTGCTGAAGGTGTAGGGAGGAGAGGAAATTTTCCTACCCCCATCATACCCCCTCCCCATCCTGACATGTCTAATCACTAGTCATCGCTGATATTCCCCTAACCTTAATTGAACGATAATTTTTATCTCGTTTGTCAGTGATGACGTAAGTTAAGTGTACGGCCCTCATGTGGAGGGTAAGGGGATGGATGGGATGATATGATGTCGTTTGGAGGGGTTTGATTTTCGCGGACGGATCTTATGGAGGGTTATGTCCTGTAAATTATGAGGTTTGGTTACGGAATTGTTTATTTGTATGGGTGATTAACCTTAACAAGTTGTTTTAATAGCATTGTAACAATAAATTTGAAGGAATAGGATAAATGGGTATGTTTATGTGTTATTCTCTTAAGAAATGCTGTTGTTATTCGATCTTTTGATCAATTAATAATTTAAGGTATCCGACTACGTTCGAAACCGTGATTTTGAAAAAGAGCAGTAATGGATAATTTTCGTGATATTTAGCGTCACTTAGATTAGAATACATGCATAAAATTGTTTTAAGGACATTTTGACAAAAAAAGTTATTTAAATACAATATTTCGGCTAAAAATTAACTTAGAATAACCCTTTTTCAAAATGTTCTCCTTTTGTGAAAAAGGCTTCTATTATAATAATATTTTGCCTGTAAATAGTTCAGACCTCTGAACAGAGGCTCAACTACGATTTTTGAAAAATTCATATTTTCAGAGTTACAACCATTTGAAATAATCGGCGTTTTTTTCTTAAAATGTCTCCCCTTTGTTGTGTCGTAAAACACGGATAAACCCACTTCTAAGTTATATATTTCAAAAATTCTAGTTGAGCCTCTGTACAGAGGTCTGAGCTATATACAGGCAAAATATTATTGTACTAGAAGCATTTTTCACAAAAGAAGAACATTTTGAAAAAAGGTTATTCTATGTCAATTTTTAGCCGAAATATATTGTACTTAAATAATTTTTTATTGTAATACTATTCTTAAAACAGTTTTATATACATTTTCTAATCTAAGTGACACTAAATATCATAAATATTATCTATTTATATACTTTTGCAAAATCACGATTCCGAACGTAGACGGATACCTTAAACCAGTGATCCGCAACCCCTGGTCCGTGGATCAAATAGTGCAGGGCCGCCTTAAGAACATTTAACTATTGTCATTTTGTTTAAAGTAATGCATTTGTCTCGGATTTGCGCAACTTTCCACGGAAATCACTTTATTTTCCACATTAAATCACTTTTATTCATTTTTGGAGTAGCTATATTTTATTCTGAAGGCATATTTAAATATAACTAAATTAAAATTGTTAAGTCAAAACAATCTAAAATCTAAACAATCAACGTGTCCCAAACTGAACAGGCCGCGGTAAAATTATAAAACGTTGACTGGTCCGTTGCGATAAAAATGTTGCGGAGCACTGCTTTAAACTATTCCCAAAACACAATTATGTTTCAGAAACCTTGAATTTGAAAACCTTTTATTGTGTGTGTGAAACAATTCAAAACAAAACTTAATTTATCATAAAAAAAGCAAATAAAAGTAGTACATAAAGGAAATTTAAAAAAAAACAAAACACATTTCCTTATTTCTTGTGTTTGTGTAAATAAACTTAAAAAAAAAAAAAAAACAGCTCGTCCAGCGTTTCATCATTGAAACGGTTTCTTATTTTTGGTACACATATTTTTCCAGCCAAAGAAAGTTTCTTTCTGACTCTATACTAGTAGATTTTATCGTCTTTAAATAGGAGTATGTTCTTTCCAGGTAGTCATCTTGTGTCTCTCCATGTTCAAAAAAGAGAAATTTCTTTTTGAGTTTTCGATGACAGTGTCTCAAATCTAATAGACTGCATTGGGGCAACAATCTTTGATAACTTTAATCAGTTCTTCTGCTACACTTAATGGTGTTTGTGTACAAATTGATTTAGCTATTAAATCAGAATGTGAATCAATTTCGAGGGTTACTTTGTTTGAAATAGAAGATCCAGTAGCATGAGCTGTTAGTAATGCAGTGGGATTTGAAACGGCAAATATTTCAAGCAGGTTCGCTACTAATGAACGGCGTTTGATTGAAAAAGGAACTATGACAAAATCTATTCCTAAGATGTTGCTTATATTATTGTGTAAGAATTGCAGTAAACCACTTAGATCTCTGTGCGGCGTTCTCCCATAAGAGAAATGAGAGCTGCATACATTTTTTTTTTTTTACTTATAGCACTTATAATTCCACAAAATAATTCTACGTACATGTTTCATAAAATATATATAAAAATTTTGAGGAGAATAAAAATTTAATTCAGACAAAAATTAAATCCAGGGATTAGTTATTTTAATCTCGGGATCGGAAAAAAACACCGGGATTTCGGGATCCCGGGGCTGCAAACCCTACTTTACGTCATCGTCTGAGTGAACTCGTTGACCCATTTAACTTTTTCTCAGCAGTTCAAAGATGTGATAGTCGCAAGCCGACTGATCTGGAGATGTAAGGCGGATGTATCAAGACTTCCCACTTTTTACGGGCCAGTACGTCGACACACACCTTGGCGACATGCAGCCTTGCATTGTCGTGCAGAAGGATGGCACTTGCCAACAGCACACCTGGGCGTTGGGTTTTGATAGCCTTATGCAGCCTATCAAGTGTTTGGGTGCACTGTTGGGAATTTCCTGTAATATGGGTCCCTTCATGTCAGAAAATAATTTTCCAGAGATGCCCAATGATCCAGAATTCTGAGATGAATACCCACCGGCTTACACCCTTTCAGTTTTAAAAACTTTCTTAAAGCTCGCTGATCCGTTTTGGACGCAGTGGCATCCACACCAGCTATTTTTAAATGAATGACACGTCCTTACGAATTCAGTTATCACAAATCTGTTTGCACACGTGCGTGTATGACACATACATCTTTACTACCACGCCTGTTTCACAAAAATAAATTGAAAACAGTTCGCATGCGGCGCATCGAATCACTTTCATTTAAGCACGCTTTATTGTATGAGACAAAATAGTTTAGGATGTACTTTTTTAAAAGATTCATTTTCCGTTGGTTAATAATTTAATACACACCGATCCAACTTTAACATATTATGCATTTTTGCATTAATATTTATTATGCTGATCATTATTCTTTTAATTGTTAAAAACATTCGACCATGTTTAAGGTATCCGACTACGGCAACCGTGTTTTTAAAAGGAAAAAGGGAAAATTTTCATATTTTTTAAAAAGATTAGAAAAAGTTAAAATTATTTTAAGGACATTTTAAAAAAAATTATTTAAAAAAATATTTAGACAAAAATTAATTTTAAATCCTTTTTTTTCAAAATGTTCTCCTTTTAAAAAAATGCTTTTTTAAATAATATTTTCCCCTTATACTCAGCCCTTTTAACAGAGGCTCAACTATGTTTTTTTGAAAATTCATATTATTTTAGAGTTAAAAACCATTTGAAATTTTTATCGGCGTTTTTTTTTTAAAATTTCTCCCTCTGTTGTCGTAAAACATAGAAAAAACCCACCTAAGTTATATATTTAAAAAAGTCTAGTTGAGTCTCTGTACAGGGTCGGTAAAACAGGCAATATATTATTATAATAGAAGCTTTTTTTCAAAAAAGGAGAATATTTTGAAAATTGTATTCTATGTTCATTTTTGTCAAAAGTATTAAAAATTTTTTTTTTATAATACTATTCTTTAAAAAAATTTTATATAATTTTCTAACTAAGTGAACTAAAAATCCAAAAATTATCTATTTATACGCTTTTTAAAATCATGGTTCCGAACGTTGAGAAAAGTATCCGGGGTGACCGTTTCCGGTTCCGCGTAAGCTAGAGGTGTGGGGTTATAAAATGATGAGAATAATTTTAATCAACTTTTTTTAAAAAGTAACTTATAATACTTAAATTCTAATTTGACAATTATTAAAGAGGAGAGTCAAACCCAAAGTAAAAAAGATCTAAGTCAGATCACGCAATTAGATCCTCTATCTCAATTATCCTAAATAACCCTGTTATCTAATTACTAAATCTAATATTACCTTTTCCAGTTTTGGTCCCTTGACCTAAAAATATAATCTATAACTTTATATAAGAAGATTCTTGATCCGCAAGGCACTAATTCTTTACTGTTATTCTTGGTCCGCAAAACACCCAAAATTTGTCACGCTATTGATCAGAATGATTCCACACTACAACCTTTGAGCCTGCTACGCTTTATTATCTATCTATGCTATATCTGGTTTGCCACGCTATCCTTTTTTTTATACCATTTCTGTTACTTTCGTTTATCTTCTGGTATTGGGTTGGAAAAGGGTTTTTCCATTAATCGTCCCTCAAAGAACATAGGGGTCATGTTAATCAGAAAAGGGGCGAGAGACGTCACAACCCTCCAAAAAAAAAACGTTTTACAAGGGTTCTCAATGCCCAATAAATTACGTGTCTAAATCTCTATTTCTAAATTTCTTCGCTTTCTGAGTTTTATTTAAATTTTAATCTTAAATCATCTTTTTAAACTTTTATAATTTCCAATATCTATTTTGGGATTTTAATTTTCTTTTGCAATTTTAATTTTAAATTTTAACTTTTAAAATTTCCAAAAAATTTATCTTGATTTTTAATTTTTCATTGAAATTTTTTAATCTTAAATTTTAATTTTTTATAATTTTCCAAAAATTTATTTTGGGACTTTTTTTCCCTTAAAATTTTTAATCTTAAATTTTAATTTTTTAAAATTTCCAAAATTTATCTTGTTATCTTCAACCAGTGTTTTTTTAAATTTTTTAACGATTTTTTGATAAAAAATCTAATACGATTTTTGCCCCTTTTTTATGAAATGGGGATACCCAGAATACATGGGTATTCTAAATTTTTTCAGCACATGAAATGACCCAACCCCTTTTGAATTGTCTGATGTGAATTTTTTTAAATTTTACGATCCCCATGTTTTGGATTTCGCACCCCGTGCTGTTATTTTTTCCCCGGGGTCGCGATTTTTTTTTTGTTTATAGAAAAAAAATTTTCTATATACTTCTTCCGATATAAAAGATTTATCTGCTCCGGTGTCCCTGGCCCCCTTTCAAAAAAGTGTTATTTAATAATATAGGTACGTGGGGGAAATTCTTAAGGGTGCTAACATATTGGAGAAAGTCTAATTGTTTTTCTTGTCGACAATTTTTGAGGTTGATCATTAACCTTTACAATATTTAATCGTCCTTCTTTGGGCCTATCGCCTCGATTGAAATTATCCTCGAACCCTTTTTTCTACGGTCTCCCCCTATTAAAATTACATTTTTGCCCCATTTCGAAATGGGTAACCCCCGCTGCTGAATCTTTTATCATTATTATTAAATCTATTCCTCTCGAACCCTTATTATTTTTGACGGCTTTTTTCTCGTAAAAAATCATTTCTGTTATTTGGGCTACTCCTTTTTTCCGAATTCCTCCAGTTTCTACCATTAGCTTCAAAAAATTTGGCATCCCCCGCGTATTTTGACCTCGTCTTTCTACAATTTTGGGTTTTTGATAACCCCCTTTGAATTTTTTAAAGAATATTCTCTTTGAATTTGAGGACTTCAAAAAAGTTGTATCGTTTTTTTGTATTTCGGACTTCCACGTAGTCCTGTACCTGTGGTTCGAGTCGAACTAAAATATGATCCACTAAGTCTGCTTGGGACATTCCTAATTCTAAACTTCTCTCTATTTTTAGTAATCTATAAACGAAATCAGTCGCCTCCTGATTTCTTCCCTGTTGGATTTCAAAACTCCGACTGTAGTTCTTTTTTATTTTTGATCGCGGGAAAAGCCTTCGCTAATTCAGCTTTGAGCTGCGCAAAATACCGTGGCTGTATTTTGTACTAACAACGAACCAAATATCGAATACCAATCTTGAGCCCCCTTTCCCCGAGATGACTTTTTAAGTAAGCACATGACAGATTACTTGGGATTTCAAGTAACTGAATATTGTTATCGATGCACTCGATAAACTCAGCAACATTCTCCGACCCTGAAAAGTACATTTCAGGTAGAATTGTATTTCCACCTACATTACCTAACCCAGAATTAAATACGTTCGGGATTGGGGACATAGTCATCCTGGATGACCATGTCTTGCCGGTTCCGCGTAAGTAGAGGTGTGGGGTTATCAAAATGATGAGACATAATTTTAATACAACTTTTATTAAGAGTAACTTATAATACTTAAATTCTAATTTGACAATTATTAATTAGAGTGAGAGTCAAGCCCAAAGTAAATCACGTATCTAAGTCAGATCACGCAATTAGATCCTCTATCTCAATTATCCTAAATAACCCTGTTATCTAATTACTAATATCTAATATTACCTTTTCCAGTTTGGTCCCTTGACCTAGAGAATATAATCTTTTAACTTTATATAAGAAGATTCTGATCCGCAAAAGGGAGCTAATTCTTTACTGCTTATTTTTGGTCCGCAAGATTTCACACTGCTTTGTCACGCTATTGATCAAAATGATTCCACACTACAACCTTTGAGCCTGCTACGTTTTTTATTATGCTATCATTATATCTAGGTTTGCCACGCATCCTTTTATAGTATATCTCATTTACATGTTACTTTCGTTTATCTTTTGGTATTGGGTTGGAAAGGTTTTGCCATTAATCGTGGCAAAGAACATAAGTCATGTTAATCAGGGGGGAGAGACGTCACAACGTAGTCGGATACCTTAAGAAAAGTCCAAACACTTTTTTTTCCAATAAAACCATGTATAAATTTTAAAAACAATTTACTGATACCTTTTTCACCTTTTAACTGTGGAAAAGCATCAGCTTGCCACAAAATCTAGCCACTCGGTTTTTTTAAGACCTAACTTTGCAGTTAAATTGTATTTCCGTTAAGCTGGCGGGTGAAAAAAAAAGAATTTAGTGTCAAGCAAGAGAGATCTGGAAGGGTTCGTGACCAAAACAAATTCCTCAAAAAAAAAAAAAAAAACCTGAAATAAAGAATCTTTCATCATCAAATTAATGGAAGTTTAAACATCTCAAATAAAGGTATATTGTTATAACCAATTTTTTTCCTTTATCAGATCGTTTTCTCACGCAACAGTTAAGGAAATCTTGAAGAAACAAAAAGGGGGGTTTTTAAAATTTACTTCAATTGCTGTCCACAATATCTTTTTTATCCTGATTGATGTGCTACAACTTTGCGAATTAAATTTTTTTATTTCCCGTTTTTAAAAAGTTAATCCCCCGTGTTCCGCCAGATGGCTCAGTAGCGCAGTGGACTTAAAACTGTGTTCCACGAGACATACCCAGGGGTTCCAGGAATACAAATAAAAAAAAAAAACGAAAAGAAAATTATAAATATGTATGAGGTGTGATCAGTGGCACACACAAGGGGGTGTCCTAGGGGTCCGGACCCCTCCCAAAGCCCTTGATTATTTTTCCGATTGATTACAATTCTAAGTATATAGTACGTAAAATTTAATCAAGTATTTGTTATTAATGATTAATTTTATTAATTAATGCTAATAATTTATTCAATAATTAGTTTTTTACTGTTTTTGTTTCCGAAAATCGACAAAAGGATTATGATACAAGAATGGTGGACTTGTGATCCTGGACCCCTTTGAAAAAATTTCTGTGTGCGCTACTGGGTGTGACATACAAAATTAAAAAAAACAAGACTGGTCCAACAAATTCTTTTACTTACAGAATCAGTTCTCCGTGACATTATCAACTTCAAAGTAGTTCCCTTCAGCATTCACACACTTCTGCATTCGGTGCTCCTACTGTTAGTAATTGTTCTGGGACGAGGGTTTCGGAAGGCTCTTCAGGAGATCCTCCTTTTTTGCCTGGACCTCTTCTCTGAGGTAAAATGGGTTCCCTTTCTAAGCAAAATAACTGTAGGAAATGAAAAACAAAAAAGTCGCATGGGGCCATATCGGGTGAATAAGGAGTATGCCCCATCAAAGTAATATTTTTGCTGGTCAGAAACTGCTTGGCAGATAGGGCCGTGTGAGCGGGTGCATTGTCTTGGTGAAACAGCCAGCCATCACTGGCCCTTTTCCCTAATTTTTCACGAAGTCTTACTAGTACTTCACTGTATTAGTGTTGATTAGCAATATGACCGCTGATGTGAGTGACAAGTCGCTCATATCACGAATTTTGGCAAAGTTTTGATCTGTAATCGCTGACCTTGGGCGCCCAGCACGTTCATCATGTTCCACACTGTTCCTTCCCGCCTGAAAACCGCTTATGCCATTCAAACGCATGTGCACGAGACAAAGTTTCATCTCCATAAGCCTCGGTTAATATTTGAAATGTTTTCGTGGCTGATTTCTTAAGTCCCTTGATATACTTAATGTTGATTCGAGATTTCCCCGGCAGAAAATACAGTTGCGCTTGTTCACTCAATCACGCAGTTCTCCCAACTAGCGCGACCGGTTAAGGTGAAACTGGCCACATGGATAGATGTGAAGTGTGGAATGACGTCATCAAAAGAGTTGTTGCCAACTCCATTCTTTTTTCAAGTTACTTAGTTTCGTTTTTCTTGTGTCACTCCTTGTATTCAAATTCACCTTCTCTATGAATTTTGTATAACCACTAGTAGCGCACACAGAAGTTTTTCAAGGGGTCCGAGGTCGAAAGTTCACCATTCTTGTATCATACTCCTTTAGATTTTGTCAATTTTCGGGAACAAAACACAGTAAAAAACTAATTATTGAATAAATAATTATCTTTAATTAATAAAATTAATCATTAATAACAAATACTTAATTAAATTTTACGTACTATATACTTAGAATTATAATCAATCGGAAAAAAATCAAGGGCTTTGGGGGTGGGATCCGAACCCCCAGGACCCCCCCCCTTGTGTGTGCCACTGATAACCACATATATCTAAAGCTCATATCAGTCATTAAAACTCTCTGAAAAAATTATATTTATAAATAACTTTATTTTGTAATTATTTTGACTTTTGTAACATAACAAAAAATATTAAAACATTTTTTTCTTTACATGTAATTTTAATAGAAAGGGAATATTTTATTGTTTACACTATCCCGGATTGTATACAATAATTTTATACCCGTTAGTAGAATGTTTTGCGTAACCAAATAGTTACCATATGAAAAAAGCAGCTTTTTGTCGTTTGTGAAAAAAATACCTATAATAAAGAAAAAAGAAAAACTTATGGTCATATCAACAGATTCGACGTTAAAATCTAAATTTAAGCAGGAACTGCTCCTTAATTTTAGGCTGCAAATTGATGAAAAATACACTGGATTTCTTATACAGCTATAAATTTTTAATGTCATTCAGAACAATGAAAAATATTTCTCGACTTGGAAGGTTACACAAACAAAATATAAAACAAATTTAAACGGTGAATAAGAAATGTGACTGCCGATAATTTCAACAGATCTAGACATCGACAAAGTTCGTGAAAAAAAAATCAAGCGCATATTCCAGTTACTAAATATAATGCATGAATAGGCGACACTTGAATAACAAATATAATTAATGAGTAAATAATATTAAACTTGCGTATTAATATTAACTAATTATAAATGCAGTACTTTTTCAATTTCTACTATTAGCTCACACACTCTCTCTCTATATATATTTATTTATTTGTTATCGTAGTTGCTCTACTGCAAAACTCTTTCCCCTTATAGGCTCAGTCCGGGAACTTTTGAATCCTACCTCCTATAACAATGATTTGAACAGTTTATTTATTTTTTAAGTGTCCCGTCTAATTTTTTAATTCCTACTATTAGCTCACACTCTCTATATTTATTTATTTATCTTGGTGGAATTTTCTATCGTTAATAAAAGAGATTTTAAAGCACTTCATTGAGCTGAAATTTTATATACATGATTATTTTGGATGACAATACAGTAATTTATTTATAATTTATAAAAATTAATTGATTAAAGCTAATTATTCAAAGAATTACAAATACAGCAACGTTGGCATCATTTTTAGCGACTTGTGTCAAAACTTGAAAAGGTTTTTTTTTTTTCACATTTTAAAGCGCTCAATTGAGCTCAAATTTTACATACATGATTATTTTGGATGACGATACAATAATCAATTATAATTAATAAAAATTAATTGATGAAAACTAATTATTTGAAGAATTACAAATACACAGCCACGTTGGCGTCATTTTTGGCGACGTGTCAAAACTAGAAAAGGTTTTTTTCTCACGTTTTAAAGCATTCAGTTGAACTGAAATTTTATATGCACGATTGTTTTGGATGACAATACGATACTTTAATGATAATTAATAAAAATTAATGACCACATAATGTTGTGATTCTGTCATATATATATATTATATTAATTGTAACTATTTAATAAAAAGTAGATAAAGTAAAATTTTTCTTTGTTGATCTAAGTAGGAATTGACTTAAAATTTTTTTTATATTACTTGTTAAAATTGTCTTTACATAAAGACCGATAACATGTTGGTCCATTTTAAATATCATTTTAAGATATTTTCTAAGTGAGTCTGTGGGAACAGTGTTCCCTGAAAACATCTTATATTTGTAAGGATTCCGTGAGACGAAAAATTGAAGATCACTCAGTAGCGCATGGCTACTCTACTGTACCCCGTCTTTTGAATACGTCTAGCAGTACCCCTTCCGAAGTTGAAGGTGTCAAGGGACTTTAGTGGGCATACTGTGACGGGCTCACGCGTCTTTTCTTTAACATAACCTCTGGGTTCTTTGGTGGCCAAGATTAATGGCAACTCTTTTCCAACCAAAACCCAAGAAGCGAAATGTGAACAAGAAATGCAAATAAGATAGCTTTTAAAGTTTCAGTAAGCAGGATGGCAATTTGGGGAAAGTTATGTTTGAAGAGATACAAGCGTGAATTGACAGCCACTCGTAAAGTTACCTGGAAAGTAAACCAGTAATACAAGGTGCATACCATTGCACGCGCGCCCAGACGTCTCCATATAGAAATTTAATCTTAGTTGGATTAAGGTAGGACTGATTATTTGATATTAGGACTTGTAATATTATTAAAAGTGAAAGTAGGGGGATTGAATAATTATTTAGAGAAAGTGGTCTAAGTTACGCGATTCGGTTTAACTATCTTTGTGTGAGTTGGTTCATTCTAGATTATCGCTATTTAAATTTATCTAAATTGCTAGACATTTAAGTTCTATTCTTAATAAAGTCATAATAAGAATTTAAAATGTCTATTCCTTTCGTAAACCCTACACCTCTAGCTCACGCTGACAATCAAAGATACAGTCACTAAAGGGGGGCTGTATCACAATACTGTATATATATTTAAAAGTAATAAATTTGTATAATATTTAAAAGTATCGAAACAATTGTGTAAAGTAATAAAAAAAGGAAGAAATTCTACGGAAGATTTTGTCATCTTTATTGATTTCATTTATATAAAAAGAAATCATTATTTTTGGCAAAGTTGAATCGCATAGCTTTGAAAACAATTAATTTTAAAAAGAAGAATTTCATTAGTTCAAGTTTATTTGAGTAGTTTTGCTCGAAAAAAACTTATATTCAAATAGTGTATTTACATTTATTAGGTATCAGATTTCTAGGAAAGGGAAAACTTTATTTAATAAAAAAACTTCTCATTAATTATAGGATTCGTTCGTACATAGTATTTTATATTTTTGAAAAGAAATCCTTTAGAGCATTTGATCTATGTGTTTGTGAGATCACTGTATTAATCTTGTTTTCCCCTCGAAACACAGATAATTGTTTGTATTTTTCTTTCGAAGAGAGTTTTCTAGAATAATAACAGATCGTTCTAAGCGATGTATGTTTGAATTATTATTCGCTTGTTAATTTTAAAATATAAAACAAAGGGAAAATTTAATTGTGATTTTTCTTAAAACTATTTCACTTAACTTTGGTGTACGTATTTGTTCCCAGAATTTAATTTTTTTAATATGTTTTCTCGATATTATAATTACTTTCAACGAAAATAAAGAAACAATTCAGAAAGACATTAAATTAGATTAGTTATACATATCCGTTAACATAATGAATTGGGCTATTATATATAAATAAAAAATTATTTCATGCACATGGAATACTTAATTTTAATTACTACATATAAAAAGACAATTATCTAAGCAGTACACTAATTAGGTTGATCAATATCCTTAGTAAGAAGTAATTAAATTTAAAACATTAATTCGAACGAGGAAAGAAAACATTTATTTTTATTTAAACATTTAGATGATAAAAGATATGTTGAAAAATATGCTTCGGGATTGTAGGTAGTATTTTGGTTTAAAATTTTGTTCTTTGAATTTTATCTTTCATTAGAAATCTCGTAATTATATTATTTGCATATAATTTGATACGCAGTTCGATTTTTTTTAAATCAGGCATTTAATATTTTGATTAATAAAAGAGAGATAGCAGCTTTAGCTTAGGAATAATCATAAAATAAAGTTAAGAATAAAAAAAATATATACTCTTTGATTTTTATCTGAATTTGATACATAATGAATTGGAAAGTTTGAATTTGTTTTTATTAAATAAAATATTTTTCAACCTGAAAAAAATGTTTAAAATTGATCATTATTTATTTCTTAGCTTAGAAAGCAAACTAAAATTTATATTATTAGTTGTAAAGGAGGGGGGGGTGCCCTTTTCTTTTATAACTATTGTAGCCGTATTATTAAAATTCTTTACTGCCTTTGAAACAGAATTATTGAAATTCTTGAAGAATTGTCTGAAGTATTAAATGAAAAAGATGCGATTCAAAAAATATTTGACTTGCAAAACAAAATCAGCATATAAATAATGTTTATTATTTCAAAATGTCATCACTTTTTGTAATTATTCTGCTACTTTTAAATTTGTTTGAATCTATACAGTTATATTAGTTATCCGACGTGAATTTTTATTGGGCGAAATTCCCGTGACGTCATAGTCATGTGTCACATGTTTTCAGCCAATCATAAATTCATGCGACGTCATAGTAACACAATAAATAAAAATCACGTGTTTCTAGTTAATCAGTTCAACCTCTTAGCTGTTTCCAACGTTTTCTTTTGCGGAAACTTTCTTTTAAATAGTACATATTTATCAACGAGAATAATGTATATAGGTAAACAAAATGCAATCGATTAAAAACTCGAGTAGTACTTGGGTTCTTTAAGAAACAATTGAAAAACTTCTTGAAGTATTTTAATCTAATTTACTTATTTGAAAAATTGTTACTAAATTTTACAAGTAGAACAACAAATACGATGTCAATTTCGAATGTAATGGAGAACATGTAATTTTTTGTATTTATCACGTGACCCTCACATTTTTCGTTCATTGGTTTCAAGGTATTTTCTAAGATGTAAATATTTGTTTAAATACAGACAGAGTAAAATGTAGATGATATGAGTTTTAAACGTTTTAACAAAAATTTCTATGTTAAGGAAGAAAGTATGGAGAATTTTTAACCCTGTCTTTTATTTTTCAAAGAGATAAATAAATTGTTTACTGTAGTAGAAGCCTGAGATTTTTCAATTACTATTATATATATATATAGCTCACACTCTATATATTTATATATTTAGTTATCTTGTCGGAATTTTCAATCGTTAATAAAATAATTTCTATTTATCTAATCAAGTATAAAAACAACAGATGGCGCCAATACGTTTTTCTAGGAATTGACGTTAAAAGAATTTTTATATATATATTACTTGTTATGAAAATAGTTATCTCTAAGAAAAAGAGCACGCTTTTCTTTATCTCAGTGATTTTATTAAAATAATTGAAAAAAAAATCAGCATTTTTATAAGATGTTTATGATATTGTTTGTAAAACATAACCACACAAATATTTTAATTTTTGAATCATTACTAAAATTAGAACTCCTGATAATTAGAAATTTTTAATTTTAAAATTATTTAAGGTGTGAACTTGTATACATTTTTTTTTGTCTCAGACAATATGTTGTTGAACGCAATTCCCAGTTAAGAAAAGTTACCTGAGTGTTTCTTAACCTTTAATGAGAATTTCAAAAACAAATTAATATTAAGTCAAATTTTTAATAAAATTATTTTTTAATTTTAATGTTTTGTAGTTAACAATTTTGTACGCATTAAGGTATCCGACTGCGTTCGGAACCATGATTTTAAAATAGCTCATAAATGGATAATTTTCATGATACTTAGTGTCACTTAGATCAGAATACATGTATAAAATTGTTTTAAGGACATTTTGACAAAAAAAATAAATAATTTACATACAATATTTCGGCAAAAAATTATCTTAGAATAACCTTTTTTCAAAATGTTCTTCTTTTAAAAAAATGCTTCTATTATAATAATATTTTAGCTGTATATAGCTCAGACCTCTGTACAGAGGCTCAACCATGATTTTTGAAAAATTCACATTATTTTCAGAGTTACAACCCATTTAAATAATTATCGGCGTTTTTTTCTTATAATTTCTTCCCTCTGTTGTAAATATGGATAAACTCACTTCTAAGTTATATATTTCAAAAATTCTAGTTGAGCCTTTGTACAGGGGTCTGAGCTATATACAGGCAAAATATTATTATACTAGAAGCATTTTTCGCAAAAGAAGAATATTTTGAAAATGGGTCATTCTATGTTCATTTTTTGTCAAAATATTGTACTTAAATAATTTTTTTATTGTAATACTATTCTTAAAACAATTGTATATACATTTCTAATCTAAGTGACGCTAAATATCATAAATATTATCAATTTATACGCTTTTGCAAAATCACGGTTCTGAACGTAGTCGGATACCTTAACTTGACATCTTTTGTACGCATTTTGTAAATTCAGATGCATTCTCTAATATACTGAAGCGTTCTAAAAATAATTTGTAATCATTAAAACTTGTTTCATAGCAAAACCCCCTCTAGGAGCTAATACATAATATTATTTCCGCATTTCCTTAAAAATAGAAATGAGGAAAAAATAAATAAAAGTTAAAAGGAAAAAAAATCGCGTCTGAATGATTCGAAAATTTTAATTAGAATTCTGTAAAAATTAGAATTTATTCCATTAGTTACTCTTCCTTTTAAATAACTAATATTTTTTTTTATTTAAAAAAAAAAAACTAGATACAGTTAAATAGTTACCGGGGTATTTTTTCCCCAAGCTCGAATAGAACGGAAGTAAGATTTTCTTTACACATGCATTTTTAATTAACATTTCTTTATTATTAATTCTTATTTAAAAATGCTGTTTCTTTTTTCGTAGAAAGCATTTTCGGGAAGAAAAAAAAAAAGAATTACCGGCTTTTATTTGTAACTTTTGTAAATATATATTTTTCTAACCGGCTTGTCGAAAAATTTATTATTTATACTTGCAATGCATTTCCTTTTAAATCTTTTATATATTTTTCTTATTACAAACTTTTTTCTGCCGGTTTATATTGAAGGAAAGCTCTTTTTTTTTACAATATTTTTTTAATCTTTCTTCTTCCTCTGTCTTTTGTTTAAACTAATATAAGTTGAAAGGGAGAAATTACAAATATCAATAATGAAAGATATGTTTGAAAGTGAAGCTTTTTATTAATATGATAGTAAAACGTTTCCGTTAGAATAAATGAACTATGAAATAGATTTATATAATTTTTAATTAGATTATGCAAATTGTATTAGAGTTTCTTTTTTTTGTGATGTTTAATCAAATGAAATGATTTTGTTTTTAATGAAATTATTTATTATTCAAATGAAATACTTTTTTATCAATACATGTATGTTTTATTTTGTTTGTTTTTTAATTTTTGAGCGGACATATCTTCAATTTTTTGGAATGCTCTTGTTTGTTTCATTCATACAGTTTGAAATAATTTTATAACTGTTTCATGTTTTTATATAATATCGCTTTGTCAAGTGATTTTAGTGTAAACTTATTTATTTGTTGGAGGGCATGTGTGTGAAGTTATTTTTTTAAAAAAATCTTGTTAGACCATTCTTGTTTATCAATAATTAAATAGAAATTTTAACAAAGTATATCTCTTTGAAATCTGTTATTTCTTCAAAACTATTTTTGACATAAATGATAACATAATTTAATATTTTTAAGAAATATTTTTAGGGAAATTGAGATAATTTTAACAATACAGTCGAACCTCTATATTGCGAATTTTTCTATATAGCGAACTTTTTCCTGGAAACTTGAACATTTCCCTTTTGTAAAATAACCTCTCTATAGCGAAGTGCATTTTCTTTATAACGAACTTTTTCTTTTATGATTCAATTTTTGCTCTCCCTTTTTTTTTAAAGTATTTCTGAAAAAATTTCAAGTTATTCTCTCTTTCACACATTTTATAGTGGTCATGAAATTTGAACTGGTTTTATTTGATCCTAACTCTCCGAGATCAATAGAGTTCTGGACGTTTCAGCCAAGAAGTGTATGTTCCAGTTCACTAGAAACATCTTCGATATCCTCTTTCACCTTTTAGTGTAGCTGTCCCGTGCTCTAAATATAAAATAATGCGTGTTTAATATTACTTCTATGCTTTAAATTATAAAATGTCCTTAAAATTTGTTAATTTAAGCATACAATTATTTTCTTTATATTGAAGGTACAGTGAATTCTTAGACATTCTTTTTCTTGTTTTCCTTGCAGTTTTTCTTTTTTCTTCTTTTTCTGATGGGTATGATATATAAAACAAACATATATTAGTTTTAAAAAAAAGGTGTGAATAATTACATTTTTTTAATATATAGTTTTTATGAATTTAAAATTTGTTTTATGTGATTTATAAAGTATATTAAAAGATGAACCTCTATATAACGAATTTTCCATTTAATGAACGCCACTTAAACTAGAATTGTGCATATAAGACTGTTTTAAGAATATTATTGCAGTAAAAGTATTTGTATTGCAATTTTTCGGCAAAAAATGAAGGAAGAATGACATATTTACAAAACATTCCCCTTTTAAGAAATATGCTCCTATAAAATAATATTTTGCCTGTATTTTACTACGACTTCTCTGCCGAGTCTGAACTAGGGTTTTTGAAATTTATAATTTAAAAGTAGATTTATTCATATTTTAATATGTCAGATTATAATTTTTTTTACAAAAAGCAACCATTGTTATTTCAGTTGATTATAACTCTGAAATTATATATATAATATGAAATTTTCAAAAAATCTAGCTCTGGCTCTATTGTAAATACTTAGCTGTTTATAAGAAAAATATTATTAGGTAACAGCAACAGTTATACATTTACGTAGAGCCTTACAGAAAGTTTTTATGATAGAACTTTCTGTAAGGTTATCCACTCATCAAAATTAGTTGAGAATGTTATGTTGAAATTACAGAAAAAGAGATAGCTGTCCATATAGTGTGCAGCGCAGCGTTGGCGGAGGGGTGAGGGGAAAACCACTCTCCCAGTTGATTTAGTTTCTATTTCGCTTTCGAAAGCGAGCGAAGAGAAAATGACGTCACATCTGCATGAAAATCAAGCCCGTCTTCCAACCGGCTGCCGCATCTCGACGGAACGAGGAGAGAAGGGATCAACTTCTTTAATATAAAGAATTAAAGATAATATTGTTTTTAAGTCCGTTACTCGTTACCTCTTAAATAATTGCGTGCGGTTATTGAAAGGAAATTAAAAATATTATTTTTATAGAAGCACTTTTCAAAAATGGTGAATTTTTTGAAAATATGTCCTTTGTTCTTCAATTTTGCCAAATAATTGCCTTTAAATAATTTTTTATGGTAGTACTATTCTTGATACAATTTTATATGTATATTCTAAGTCAGGTGACACTAAGTGTCAGAAAATAATTCATTTATACGCTTTTTCACTTATACTCAATTCCGAACTTATTCGTTTTCTTTAAATAAAATACAATTCAACGAATAAAGATAACTGATGAAAGGTATTACAGTAAAACCTTTTTTGCGGTAGATAAGGACCGCATTAAAAAAGCGGCACAAAAAAATATTTGAAAATTTCATAAATACTTACACATAACTAACAACTTTGTCGACATACTACAAAAATTTTTTTATGATGCGGGGAGGGACCGCATAAAAAAAGTCGCACTTATTATTTACGAAAATGAAATGAGAAAGTGCTTCCAAACAAAATAAATAATTAAATTACACATGGAAACTTTTTAAAATATTTAATTTATCATTGTAAGAATGGAAAAGTTTTCCAAACGCACATACATAATTCACTGTTACTCGTTGTAATCCAAAGTGCGCATTTTTTTTTTTGATGAATTAGTTCAAAATCTCTTTCGTCACTTGAGGATACCATTTCAGTTGATTTATTTATTGACACCTTAAAGTAAGAGATAAGTTTTTGTGACGACGGTCTGTTGATCAGTTGCGTGTAAACGTCTCGACAACCAGATATGCATGATCGAAACTCTTATTGAAATTTCTAGCTCCTTTCGGAATTGGTAACTGTTTTCAGAAAATGCTTTTCTGATTTCTTAGAAAGTTGGACCCCAGCATATATTTTATCTACTCTCAAAGGATCTGGTTCTTCTTGACCGTGTTCATAATTTATCAAATTATTGATAATATCTCGTTCTCGTCTATTTCGTCTTCAATCAAGCGCGTGTTGTTAGCGCGTTGAGAGAAAGTAATTGAACATGCATTGTGACGATTTAAGCTCATTTCGGGCCCTGGGAAGACCTACAGGCCTACTTGGCACTGGAGGATCGAAATCTATAACCAGAAAATCTGGCTAAGTCCATCTTATCCGGGCCCCCGCCCAAGCGCTCAATGGATAAACCGGCACTGATTGTGGGGAGATTGTTTATAAAAAATTAACAGACCGTCTTGAAGTTTTAAGTATGTATATTGATGGAAAACATTACAGTGGCTCCAAAGTCGTTGAAATTCATATACCACATAACAAGTTCGCTCTAAAAATCACACAAAAATAAAATCGCATATAAAAGAGCCACACAAAAACAGGTTTTGCTGTACATTTTAAAAAGGAAAAATTAGTAGAGCGTCTTGAAGTTTATGTATGTATATTGATAGAAAACATTACAGTAGCTCCAAAGCAGTTTGTGACGGGCTCACGCGTCTTTTCATTAACATGGTTCTTTGGGGCCAGAATTAATGGCAACTCTTTTCCAACCCAAACCCAAGAAGTGAAGCGTGAATAAAAGATGCAAATTAGAAAGCTTTTAAATATCAAATGTTAGAGTAAGGGGTGTGGCAATTTGGGGAATGTTATGATAGAACGTGATACAATTGTGAAGTGACAGCCAACAGAAGTTATTCCGGAGATAGATTCATTAGGTCAAGATGCATACCATTGAACTCGAGTAAAAACGCAACTTCCATTAAGATTGGATCGACGATAGAAGATAAGGTAGCATTGACTATTTAATATTAGGATCTGAGATATTATCGGAATTGAGTTTAGGCGCGTGTTAGTTATTGATAGTGGTCCGGGTTAAACTAATTCGGTATTATATATATTGTGTGTTTTGTCATCGTAGATTCTTCCCATATATTATTTCTAATCTGTTAGAAGTTTAAGTCGTAAAATCTTAATAAAGCCAAATTAAGATTATGGAATCTTCTAGTTCTTTCGTTAATCCTACACCTCTAGCTCACGCTGATAATCAAAGAGAAGGACGCTCTAGGAGGGCGACTTCACTAGTTGAAATTTATATACCGCATAAAAAAATATCGCACTAAAAAATCACAGAAAAATAAAATCGCACAAAACAAATCGCATAAAAAAGAGCCACCCCAAAACAGGTTCTGCTGTACATTTTAAATAGGAAAGTAGTAAATTAAATGTAACAAAGGAATCGGGAATCTTAATAAGTCATCAATATTATTAATAATGGTTGAATTATAAATTAAGTTTGAAGTTGTGTGGAGTCTATTCTGGTAGAATGATCATGTTTTGGAGAATTTATAACATACATCTAAATTTATGAACTTGTTAGTGAGGTTAATAAATTTAGGATTAGATTCGAAATATTTGATCCCACCCGCATTATCGTTAAAAAGACGTTCTCCTCTTTTCACTCACTGCTCTCGCAGATCACCTAATCTTCATCACGCCCAATTCTAGAAGAATGTCGCGAGTTTCTGAGGAAACGCCAAAACCCCCCTTCCGTTAATCGCCTCTTCAATCCCCTTTAAGGGCTCCAATATGTGCGAAATTAATTAGAACCAGCACGCTTTCCAAGAACAGGGATCACGGCCCTTTCCCCGTGCCCTAATTACACTTCATTTCCTTTGATAACTGCCTGAGAGAAAATGAAAGAGGGGTAAGAAATGAAAAAAAGAACTTTTTCACTCTTTCATATTACACTCATCTACACCTCCCCTTCCTTACAAATCCTATAATTGCGAGTCATTTCTCGACAAATCACAGGGAAGCCTATCACCAAGACAGCCAGTCACTCACTCGCTCACTCCTTGGTGCAAATCTTCGAAAAAGATACAGATTGATAAGACCGGCCGTTCACTTTCCTTTTGTGATCACCTACATTGGATATAATAATCTCACCCAATCGCCCCCCTCTTCTTCGAACATACCGGGGGGTGGCGAAGGATGGTCTGGGCTTTAATGGTAATTTCGTCATCGTTAATCGCTTGGCCTTTGAGGGAAGGGTATTGAGGGAAAAGATGGAACTGCAATTCCGTGCGGAGAGGGTGGCGAGGAGTTTGATTGATACGATAGCTTTTCTTTTGCCATGTATTTTTGATGTCCCTTTCGCTTATTAGTGCCTCAAGAGAGAAATCGATTATCGTTCCCCTATCGATTAATCGCTTTTGGGTAGGCAAAGGGAATAATTGATTCATTCGTGACGAATGGTCCGGTAACAATGACGTCATTTTCATCGATAAGTGTTTAAGAGAGTGATTGTGGAAGGAGTAGGAGTGAGCTGCTGTAGGTTGTTCGTTCATCAATTGATGGTTCTTGAAGGACAATGGGTATTTCGTGCTTTGTTTGATGTCTTTGTTAGTTGTGTGTTTGGGTGGGAAGTGGAGAATAAAATTTAATTTGTTCTCCGGTTGAGGCTAAGATAGTTATCTGTATTTAATTGTCCTTAATTTAAGCCATTCCTATATTTTTGTAAATTGAGATATTGCACAATCGATATTATTTGGAAAAAGAGTGAAGATTTCACAATAGAAATGTTTGCTTTAAAAATAGTCCCCTCTGATTATTACTACAAACATATTTAGTAATTATATATTATGGATCTAGTAAAAAAAACATGCTCGTCATGAAATATTATGCAATCGTTAGAACTTTTTGAACATTTAAACTTAAAAATCGTAGCTGCAGTTAAAATATTTTCTTTTCTTTCATTTTTGGAAATTTTCATCACTGTTCAGTTTTACGATATTAAGTATTGGCTGGAAACTGCTACCCTTTCAGTTCAATTTGGCTTCTTGACCTGTTTGTTGTTTGGTGTAGAAGTCCATAGCACAAATAATAAAAGAACTAGATTTTTATACATATGCTTTGTGACGAATCTATACGCGACCTCTAACTAATCCTCTTGGGGAATCTTTGGGCTAGCTTTCGCGTTTAATTCACAGCCATCCCTCTGAAGAAGAGACCTTGATATTTAGATTAGTTCGACTATATAAAGTCAGAGTTTTGTAATTGTAGTAGAAGGAGATAGAAGCTATTACATTCGCTCCGCAGGTGAGATTAGATAAAGTTGATTTTCGCGTGTAAAGATTAAAGTGGGGTTTAGCCACTGTGTTGCATTAGTAGATTTAAAGTTAGGAATCAACGATAGATTAAGTTGAATTAAATAAGTTACTGGCGCACGTTTGCTTAATAGTCACTACTTTCTCTCTGCCACCCCTTTGACATTCACTTTGAGATTAACTTGTTGTTGGTTAGTGTGTTTGAGTAAATAAATAATTGTTATTATGGAAATTTCTGGTTCTGCTTTCATTCCTCCTACACCCTTAGGTAAGCAAGACGGTGAGGAAGCAACTTCAGGGGTAAGTCCCTCACAACTTGTATTTTCGAAGGTCATCGCGAAAATATAGACTGTTTAGATACGCAAAATGAAAAGGGTAATATTTTTTGGAAGAAAAAATTTTGTCACATACCTTGAAGCCTCTTTCACTTATCTGCGTGATAATTTCTTACATTTAAGCATTTGTCGTATTAATTCACCAGCTTCAGAACTTTTATTTTCTACTCTTCTGCCGCTAGTTTATTATGTCATGTGTTCACTCAGGGATGTCTTAAGGCATGGACTAAATCTTTATAAAAATGCGCCCTTTTCAGTACTCTTTGTTCGTGTAATTCAATTTAGTATTCTATTAATTCTGTAAGTTATTATATATTTGACAGAAGTAATTTCTTTTTCCGTCTTTCTTTCTTCTTTTGTTGAGATCTTACAAGCTTTGTAAAGCTTTCTAAAGAAAATTTGCCTTTAATGGGCTTGTTTCATGACTATTACATGATAAAGATGTATACGTGTTCTCAATTGAATTCAAAATGGACAGTAAACTAATTGTACTTTTTGTTCTCCTTGTAAAACTTAAATAAAATTTCAAATATCGTAATTGGGTAAAGATTATTTAAAAGTTAAGAAAATAAATTTCTTCAAAAAGATTTTTTGAAATTTAAAAAAAATGTTATTTTATGCATATACCTTTAAATAAAATGCATTTTGTATACATATACGTACTTTTTAAGTGAAAGTTTCTGCGAAGAGCAAAAGTTCGCAACAATGAAGGGCGTGAACTGATTAACTGGAAACACAAGATAGCTTTTATCGTGTGACTATTACTTCACGTGAGTTTGTGAACTGATTAGATAGAACAGCGATACTCAACCTGCGGCCCAACGAACCTTTTTAAGTGGCCCGGCCATGGCTGGTGCTCTGGGAAATTTACTTATTTAAGAACATTGTATTAAAAATTTGGTGGGATATTCTTTGTTAAGAATTCAAATATATCAATTTTGCTTTTTGCTGTCGGTGTCGTATGCGTACGAGTTGTTATTCTTTTCCTATTTGGAACGGTTACGGTTAGTGATAACAGACAACAGCGGAGTACCCACAATTTTATGGGTGGAACTAACTTTTAACTATCTTTCATATATTACAAGCGAAAAATATTCGAAAAAAATAAATCGTTTCAAGACGATTGGGAGGTTGGCTATTTTGTAGTGAAAAACAAACATGGATCAATAATTGTTTGATTTGTCACGAAAGTGTTGTATTTAAAAAATACCAATAAACAGGAGTCATACATTCAATGACATTTTCTCGAAAATCCCTTTCAAGGGGTGATAAATAGACATTTTCTTGAATAATCTTTACAACAGCAACGAAGTGTTTTGTTAGTGGTGATATCACAGCGGTAACAAAAGCATATCCTATGATGTTTGTTATATTATTGGTAATCTTATATGAAACCGTTTACTGATGCAGAAATTGCGAAGGAGTGTTTCTTAAATATTTCTAATATAGTGTTTGTGTCAAAAATAAATAAGTATAAAAATTATTAATTAGAAAAAGCAAAACAGGAGTTATAATATTTTGATCAATTGTCCACATTTTAAATTTCCAGTAGTATTTTCGTCTTAAAGCATTTCTCCCCCCCCCACCCCATGTATCCTCATGTTGCGACCCGCGTGAAATAACTAACATATGTATGCGGTCCGGCAGAAAAAAAGTTGATACCCCTGGGCTAGAATCACGTGGTTATCATTATCATGTGACTATGACGTCACATGAATTGAGCTCATTTGTGTTATACGCCCTCTTATTGGCCTAAAAAGATTTCGAATGTTAGAAAATGGGGCCTATTGCTGTATTTTTATGTTTGTTGCGTTTGAATTTTTATATTCCCGTTTATTAAAAGCTACAAAGAGTATTTCGGCATTCATATGTAAAAGAAGGCGTAAAATCTTATTCATCACATTACGATAGATGTTATTTTTTGTTAATGCTTCCTTTTATTACTTCTGTTGGCGGATGTTTTTATCATAACTAAGTTATCGAACTCTAATTATGGAATGCAAATAAAGCAATTCACCCACGTAGCTCTGCTTCATTCATTTTGAGTTGACACGTTCTTGAATTATTCTCATTACATGAAGTAGTCACGAATGTCTGTTTTTTTTCGGAATCAAATTATCTGATCGCAAACTCACGCTGTTTATCGAAAAAAATATGTCTATTATTTTTTTTCCCTATGAAAAGAAGACTGTTAAGAATGCATAGTGTGTTCATTTGCACATTGGTATCACGTATGGGATGTTCTCTAGATGGCAATATCACGTTCCAAATGCTCATAAGTAAATATATATGTTTAATAACGCAATTCGAATCATAACATGTTTTTTTATATGTCTGGCTTTCCTTTTTCTTGTTTGAAAGTAAAAGAAAAAGTGCGTATGTCTGTGAATTTGTATAAATATATTGTCAAGTATGAAGTCACGCAGCGTAGAGCATTGTGACAATTTTCTGATATTTTCTATTTAAAAAACAACCGAAAATGCAAATATTTTTATTTTTAATAAATATTTATTATAGAATACATATCGTCGGCCTAATTATCAGAGTGCGTAACTCCACCGGCGTTACTGATTTGATATAGGAATGCAACGCGCCAAACGCTTTGTGACGCGATTCCTTAAACCTTTTGTTTTGTCTACGCCATGCCTCAGTGCGCGCTCCGCTTTTAATTTATTCCTCGATCAGTGTAATCAGTACTTTTTTTTATTTCATAATAAAACTAGATTTCGAAGGGAGAGGTGGTGGCAAGATTTTAACATAAAATAAATACAACAGAAGTAATATTGATGTATTACACTTCCAGATATGAATTATTTACACTATTTTAAGCGTTCATTACACAAAATTTGTAACAATGTGTTACTTTTGATGAGCAGAGATCCCGCGGGGAAAAAAACTAACATTAATATACGTTATACCCATGGCAACCACATTATCGCACGATATCAATATCAAAGTAAACCATATTGTAATATTATCGCCTATCTTGGCGAACATAAACAACAACTTGGCACCTAGCCCTACTGTATCAAATTAGCATCCCAGATGGAGTTACGCAGTCTGATAATTAGACCGACGATATACTTTAATGTCTCTTTTAAAAATACTGTTGTTTACTGCAGTTAATCGGTATGGGGTGAAGGTAATTCAGTGATGTATACAAAGGGATAATAATTGTCATAACTGGAGTGGTATTAAAATTATTTTACTAAATTTTTGATTTTTTAAGTTATAATACTTTATCTAATCCACTTTTTCGATCACTGTGGCTAAAGGTTACAACTACATGAATAACATATAGTCACGAATTTTGTGTAAATAATACTTAAAATAGTATAAATAATCTATATTGGATGTATAATACTATTTATATTACTCTATGTTGTATTTATTTTATGTTATAAATGTAATATTTGCAACCAACGCCGTTCCTTACATTATAATGGTGATTCAATAGAAATCTTGGCAAAATCTTGGCGATAGAGCCAAGTTGGTATCATTTTTGGTGAGTTCGCCACCCTATGGATTCTTCTGGAAATTAGTGGAGAAATCTAATAATATCGCGATCTATGACGCAAGCGGATTTTTCTCCAGAGATCCGAGAGACTATGTCATAAAGAAATAGTTTTATTACTTTACACCATTACCTTTATAAAAAAAAACATATCTTTTAAACCATTGTCTAGTTCAAGATAACTTTTTTACAATATTTATTGGACTTCTGGGGATTTCCCCCACTTATCTCTGTATTTTTAATTTTATTGAAAATGATTTTTATATATAATATGTGAAATTTTACCTTTTTTTTAAATTGAAATTTAATCAAACTTTTTGATGATTTTATACTTTTAATGTTTTTACAAATGTTTGGTGCAGTATAGCCAAAAATGGCTCTTACGCCACTAAGCCACATTCACTCACTCACTCACCCGTGAGACCTATAAATAGAGAGTCGCTCGCCGAAACTGAGTTAGACTTGTGTTTTGACGAAGATTGATTGATTCTGACCGTGAGGAGTCGACCAGCGATTAGTTATTACTTCAGCTGTTGTGTAGCACGAGGAGAGTACTTGTGAATAATCTTTTACATACTATTATTTCAGACGCTGGTAGTTGTGTCTGAGCGCTGTAGAAGGTGGGAAGGTTTTCTGAGGTTTACTCAGTGAATTTGAGTACTGTATCCTGTATTTCAAAGATTGTTTTTCGACAATGAATTTCCATCGCTCCTGAGGAACTGTTTTGCTCTTTGCAACTGATTGCATAAGAAACAATACTTTTATATTTTTCTCAAACAATTTTTATAGAATCGTTCAATGATTTAAATAAATGTGTGAAATTTTAATGGTGAATAATTTAAGAAATGAATTAAACAATTATAACTACTACATCATTATATGTAATTGGATGATATATGAAATATAATCGTAATGAACTAAATTCATGATGATCACATGATTACGGCAATCACGTGTTTCCCACTGATTAAAAATTGACGTACTAATTGTTCAACTTGTAAAGTTTAGATAACATTTAAAATTTAATCATTGGGAACGAATTCACGTGTTAAAATTCTTCAAACAGTTTTCAAAATTAAAAAAAGAATACTTACATTATACGAATACTTTTAAATTAATTGCATTTTGCTTAACTATGTGCATTATTTTTCGTTGACAAATATGTACTTTTTAAAAGGAAGTTTCTGCAAAAAGCAAAAGTTGGCAACAATGAAGTATATGAATTAATTGGCTGGAAACGCGTTGTTATATTTATGATATAATTATGACGTCATATTAATTTATGAACTGATTGGCCAAAAACACGTGGTTCAGTTATCATGTGACTAAATGACGTCACATGAATTTAGTCCATTATTTCGAGAAAGATTGTCTTAATATTAATTAGTCTTATTACTATGCACCTATATGTAATAATATGAAACTGTATTCTTAATTGAAAATAATTCACCAATCAAATGCATTTAAAGTAATTTCCCAATTTTCATGATGCCATAAAAGCTTTCGAACCATTAAATATTTTAAAAGCAGTGGAATTACGAATCAATCTTCGAAGTTTTAAAATAGAATACATATGTATCCAAAACGAAGAAATAACAGGAAATGCTTTTTGTTTCTTTCTTCTTTTATATTTGAATAGCTCAAAATCATCAGGGGAAATCAAATAGTTTGAGACGGTAACGAAATAAAATGGTAGAACACATTAAATATTTCAGAATACCTTTTTGAGGAAATCGAAAAATCTACACTTGAAATTGCTTCTGGTTTTGTTTGTAGATGCATGCTTTCGTTTATGGTTTTAGAACGATAACTTAACGGGTTTTCTTGCAATAGTGTGGCATCCATCTTGTAATTTTTTTTTAAGGTTTTTTTCAAAAAGAAACGTATATTATTAATTATTGAGTTACGGTTGAATTATCCAAAACGAATTTGAAAAAATCAATGACCAAAACCCTTTTTAAATTCTTAACATTTCTTTGTTTATTTGACTGCTCTTTAAAAGTATTATAAATGAAATAATTTTCAGTTTAACATATTTGATTTAGTTTCAAGCAAGACTTCGGGAAATTATTCAACTAAATTATTTTAAATGTGTTTAAAACAAATATTTGAAGAAAGATTTTTATGAAGTGTCGTGACAAGGTAATAGACAGGTACAAAAACGAATTTATTAACGTATTTTAAACATTAAGATAATAGCCATTTGACTTCTCTTTTCTATAAATACAGTTCGAAAGAGAAATAGAAGAATCCCCACATTCTCTCAGCTAGGGAATTACAATAGGGGAGAACAACAAAGATGTTATAATTACGTGATTAAATTAAGGGAAATAATAGCTATTTTTAGAAATTGTGTCGGTATTTTTCGGGGAAAATTTGGTTCAAACAGTTGTTGAGTAAGGCTGTTGTAAACTAGTAAGATGTCTCTTTTCAAGCGATAGGAAATAAATATCTCAACAACACAGGGTTTATTGTATTTAATACATCAAACGAAATGAAACTGGTGTTTAGAAAAATGTTTTTCGTAATTATGATTTTAAAAAAAGGTATAAAATTAGAAATTAAATTAAGTGAGATTGTTGCGAGTGTGTACATATGTAATGAATTCATTTTTGTTGAATGCTTGTAGGCGCAAGTAAAAAGTTTAATAAGGTACAAAAAATTTATGACTGCAATTTAAAAATTATGAGCAACCTATCACGACAAGTACACATCGCGTAAAGAAACAGAAGTATCCCCACATACTCTTGGATAGGGAAATATGATAAAAATGTTATAAGCGCACTTGTGTTTAAGAGAAGGAAATAGTTGTTATTTTTATAAATTATGTCGGTGGTTTTGGGGAAAAACATAGCGCCTGCTTACTGCTGCGAAATTGTATGTGTAAGCTATTTAGTTATTCTTTCTATGAATAGGAATTAAATGAAAACAGAATGTAATCACTTAAGGTATCCGACTACCCTAAAAATGTGAATTTAGCCAAAAAGGACAATTTTTTTAAGATTTTATTTTATAGGCCATCTTATTATTTTTAGAAAAACACCAAGTTTATTATTTTCCATTCACTGAACAAAAACTACAAGGGTTTTAGTAAAAACAAAGGTCATCACTTTAAGCAAGATGTCATGCTTTAAAACGCGTTTTACTCGAAATGTGTGTGTTTTTTTAAATATACTCAAACGGGGACAGTGGTTGCTCAAAATGTTCTGAAAATAATTAACTAAAATTTTTTACATGTGTTCTGTGTAATAGTAGAAGTTTTTTAACCTTCAGATTAATCAATCATTGTTTTATTACAAAATTTACCGAGCCTTATGTGAATATATTCAGTGTCTTTTTAAACAATTTCATAGAATAACTAAGATAAAATGCTCTAGTTTTTGTAAAAATTAAGATATCGCTTATCCTGAAGGTCATTTCAAAATGAATAGCAAAACATCACATCAAAACTGAAAAATTGAGAAAATTTGCTTATAAACTTTTTGTATAGAATGGACTCCGTTTATGCAAGTTTTTGTACATTTTTACTCATTTTAATAATAATAATTTTTTTCTCTTCTTAATTTTAGCATATTTTTCTTAAAATGTTCTAAATAAATCTTAAAACCACAAAAAAATCCCCATAACTTAATTTAAAAAAATTTTTTTTCGTAAGTAGTCGGATACCTTTAAACGTGGGAAAAAAATTGGAAAAATTTAATTCGTAATTATGATACAGAGAAAAAATATGTAACATTAGAGCCTAAACTAATATTAAGGCAACTTCTTACAATTACATAATAATAATGAAACCTTGTTCCATTTGATAGATATTTTAATGAAATTTTTGTGCTTGCTCTGTCTTAAAAAATCCACTTTAATTCACTTATTTATCGGCATGTGTTTGAAGAAAAAGTGAAAAAGTCATTATAATATATGTTTGAATAAACAAAACAAAGAAAAAAAAACACAACTGTTTATTTTCTGATTTACGATAAGGAATTATGAAAACAGAATTAATAAACAAATAAGACACAGTTCGGAATTGAACGCATTCTCATATTTATAACCTCAATCCGGTTTTCACTATTTATCATAAGAAAACGGTATTTGTTGTCAGGAAAGGGGAAAATTCAATAACTTTCAGGTTTTCCATCTGTTTCCATTACCTAGGAACCACGCTCTCTTAATCTCAGAAATCTTATTCACTCATATTTTGCTTCAATTTTCTCTGTTTTTCTTCCGCGCGACGAAGCAGAATTATGAGCCCAAACGTAATTTAATTCCAGAGCGGAAAAAAAAAAAAAGAAAAAGAAAAGTGGAAAACTGTTGCATCTGTGTTGGAAAAACTTCTTTTTTGGGGTTGCAATTGCTAGAGGAGGAGCGGAGGGGGAGGAAAGGACTTGTTTGAGGTTTGTTATATGCCTGAAAAGCAAACAACATATGTCGTGTTTAAAATTTAAAATGAAATTTCGGGCTAGTGAATTACTTGTAAATATTTTCTGGTTTACTTGCTTTTTTTTGTGTTACCGAAGTGAATGAGAAAGAGCAAGTGTTGGGAAACATTTCAATTTAAGTTTTTTTTTTTCCTTTCTTTTCTTTCGAGGTATGTTTAGTTATGTTTCGAGTTCCTTTTTTAGATTTCTTGCGACTTGCATGTTGAAATATAGGAAGGGTAAATTTACAACTTCGTTACTGTAATCTCAAACATTCCTGATATACGATGTATGGAGTTGAATTGAACATCCCGTAGAACGGTTTATATTTTTTTTATATTTAAAAGAACAAAATGAGAAAACATTCGATTAATAATTGTTATCATTTATCTTAAGTACGGGTGTGATAGTTTTACAGCTTTGTATTTCAGTTTTTGTTGTATAGAGGTATCACATAATACCGGGTAGGAAAATCAACAACCTGCTGTCTAGGAGATTGCAAGTTGGAATCTCATTTTCAATTAAGACTACCATGTGGAATTATAGGTATTTGCTTCTTTAGGCTCTGGGCCCCTTTGAAAAGGTAGGCCCTCTGGGCCTTTACACAAATGTAAGCCCCACATATGACCCTTAAAAGTAGACATACATTGTCAAATACTCGTACAGACATTAATCCTAAGCAAAAAATGTTCATGACTTAAATCGCACAAACGAGCTCAACCGACTGCCGCCTTTTAACTGAAGGATTAATGATGGTGTATGGCGGTAGACCTAGGCCTAAACATGGACGATTGTCGTGGCATGTAGCCATTTGACATATCGTCCGAAATTTCCAGTTTTTCTGAGAATGCAAGCGAAAGGAAACATTTGACCTTTGAAATTATTCGGATCATTATCTTTTAAGGCTGATTCGAGAACGAGATGAGGTCCTCATTGCAACCAAGTCTCTGGCCTAGTTGGCTCTTGCCTGAAGACGTGCCTGCATTTGCCGTAAGTTAAATACGAGAGGAGGGCCCAAAATAACTGGAATTTATTTTTGTTTTTTTTATTTTTCAGTTTTATTGAATTCTACATTAGTCTCCTTCAAAGTATTGTCTATGTTTATTGATTCCTTTGGCTCAAGGCCTTTGCCTCACTCAAAAACAGGTTCTAGATTCTTAGGGCAGGATATTGTTCAAACCTATTTGGGTGTTTCTGGCTTCATCTGAATCACTGAATCGCTTTCCTTCCAGACTTCTCTTCATCCTTGGAAAAAAAAAAAAGTCCGACGGAGCCAGATTGGACGCGTAGGGTGAATGAGGCACAAGCACCATGCTGTTTTTGTCGAACATCCAGCCGTGTGGACTGGAGCATTGACATAAACGTGCTCCAAGACACTTCGTTTCCTCAAACATTTGGTCATTAGACTTCTGACGATCTTCATCAATTGCACATTAGATTTTGGCCATGTTTTCATAATTTCTTCCTGTCGAAAAACGATCTGGGTATGACATGTCTTCAGCTGACATGTTGCCAGATTTGAACGGAAAAACTATTCGCAGACCTGTGATTTTCCCAAAGTATCGCCATTAAAGGCTCGTCGAATCATCCCAACAGCCTCGGCTGTAGGTTCCCAATAAAAATTAAATTTCACGCACAATGTTTGTTTTTGGACGGCCATCTTACTAATGGCCAAAGAGTTGAATCAGTAATGCTCACAACAGAGCACCACAAGCAATCCACTTAACTGAGATTTACGCCAGCTCATTAACGGTCACTAGACCCCCCCCAACTAAGACCACCTTACAGCACAATTCATAAGTACAAAGTATGCATGCACAACAGTTCGATTCCGGTTATTCTTGGGTCCTCCCTCGTACATTAAGACCTGTAACTCCTTACTGTCTTAAAAATGTCTTAATTATAGAAGATTGACTCTTATCAAAATCAGTCACTTGAATTGATTACGGCTTAGAATTATAAGTGTAAGAATTTAGTAAGTAAATAAGGTCTGCTGTCTTTTCAACTGGATCTTAATGTGGTGTAATGCAGAAAATAGAAGAGTTTGATAAGTGGTTTTAGCTACATTTATCATGATTTGCAACACACACAATTACGGTGTCAGTTAACATTTACTTGTTATTCGAATCTGGCTAGGAGGTAAATTAACTGTTTAACTTTTATTGGTCACATGCGATTGCTCTACAGTAGAGCTAACTCGCAAAATTCTAAAGCAGCGGAACTTTTTCGTGAACTGTATGTAATGCAGTTAGATTCAAAAGGCGCTTGGTTAACATCACGTCACAAGTCATTCTCTCCCTTCTAAGCTGCTTTCATTCCCCTTTCTCTTTGGTCAGTGACCTCGTACTTCCTGTGGGTGGGAGAACTGTCCTTTGGAGTCGCTCTTTGAAGTGAGGTGAACGTTCAAAGAGAATATGTACACTAGAGTGGGGATTGCGGTTCTTTGGAGGGAAAAAAAATATTCTATGGCAAGGGTGTCCACACGCGCGGGCCGCATGTGGCCCGCCGACTCTTTTTAAAAAAATTTTAAATATCAGGTTTTTAAAGTTTTTTCATTTTGAAATTTATTTGAGGGGAAATTTATATATATTTATAAATCTACGATGTATTTGCATGTTACCTGTTCTTGTTTTAAAATAAATCCTTTTTGATTGTAGAAATGTCCTTTAGATTAAAATAGATATATATTTTATCAAACAGTTACATTTGATTTTTCTACGATAAATTACTTTTATAATAAATTTCCCGAATTGATTATACATATCCTTTACTATGGATGGTACATGTTTTCCTCTGAGGTGCGCTTTTTTTTCCCCTCCTCCTTTTCTATTTGGGGGCCCCAAAAAGCAAGAGGCAGTCAGAGATTTTTTTTAAATTTTAAAAAAAATTCGACGGTTGGAAAAGGGCAACTATATTAATCGTTCAATGACATCACTATCAAATTTCAAAAAGTAACGAAAGATCAATTCAATAAGATCCCCGAATTTTTCAAAAAAAATGGCAACTGTAATTTTTTTAAAATTATTTCATCATTTTATTATTTATTATATAAACATTATTATAATATCTTGTTTGTTACATGAAAAATAATGAAACAAATTAAAAAATTTATTCTTTTGTAAATTTTTAAATAAATGTTTTTTTTTTCCAAATCTGATATAAATAATTTTTAGTGGGGCCCCGGGGATTATAATTTTTTTTTCCGAAGGGCCCGGGAAAGGGCCCTTTGGGGTTTATACCCCCGTTATATGGTTGGCTTTTGGGAAAAAATAATAAAAAAAATCAGAAAATTTTAATATTTCCAAAAGGGGTTGAATTTTCAAAAATAGGGAGGGTTTAAAACTTAATTTAGGTTAGATGATTTTAGACTTAAAATAAAATTATTTTTCGGCTATATAAATAACTAAAGACCATGATTATTGATAAATGTAGTAGAACATTGCAACATTTCGTAATCTCTTACCCAGCACCGTGGATTCAGTCGGATCTGAGTTTTTTTTTCAGTTTTCTGCTTTATCGTAGTATCGCTTTTTCAACACTGTATGTTTTCTTAAAAAATTAATACTGAAGAGACTGTTCAATGTATCTGATGTTTTTTTTTTACTTACCTATTTAGTAGGTGTCCTCTCATTGCAAAGATGTTAAAAAATTTCTTTTTTTACCCGAGATAACGCGAGCACAGCACTGGTGTTCGAAAAAGTCACGCCCGAGTATTACTCGGGGGAATTTTTTTGAGTGCATCGCCGTTTTACCCGATTATATATAGGGGGACGTTTATTTGGCTTCATTTTTTTGTCCCCGAATGATTTTGGGAAAAAAATTTAATGTGCGCTCAATTCAATAGATGGCAGACTTTACTGAAGACTTCAAAGGTTGGAGGTTAAAGCTTTTTTTAAAAATTTGACAATTTGGCACCCAAATCATCAAAATAATTTGACAGTTAAAGGGTTAATAAAAATTTCTTAGAATTTTCGCCATAAAAAAGCTCAAGTATCTAAATTTCATTCCCCTTGTGGCAGTATTTAACATAAAAAGTAGTTTTTTTAATTTCATTCTCCCTTCATTTATATACCAGAGAACATTTTTTCTGTATAGGTAGGTTTAGAACTGAGAAAAAAAAGAATTCGATCCGCCCTTAAGTATGTATTTATTTCTAATGACTTGATATTAACAATATGGGAAAAAATAGAACTTTATTTTTCATTCTAATTATATATCGGTGCATTTTATTCATTCTAATAAAAAAAATGTTAATTTGAAGGGAAAAAATGTCATCATTTAGTGTCATTTGGTATATTACTTTTTGAAAAAACATTTTTATTCAATAAAGAATTTTTATTATTTTTACACTTACATATATATTCTTCATCACCGAATGAAAAAAGAAAATTGCTCATAGCTCTTTAAATCAGAACCCAGAAGGTTTTTACTATAAAATTAGTTAAAATCCTATTTTAGACCATACACCTGGTAAAGAAGAAAAACAATTGCACTAGCAGATCATTTTTCTGTATTGAACATCTATCCAATATGAGGTTAATAATTCGCCAAGTTGGCGAGAAATAACGGTGGGTGCTAAAATAGGATGTAACCGAAAATAACATCAACAAAGCTACAAAATGCCAAAACGAAATAAAAACGATGTGATTTTTCTACTTATAAACTTATAAAACAAGCCTATTAAAACTTAATGGACTTCTCTATCTGTTTCTTTTAATCTCTATGTTATTTTTTCTACCCCTTTTTTTCTAACCCATTATGGCCTGCACCTCTTTAAAACCAAGCTTTCTTTACCTTTTTTTTTTGTTTCACTAGATTAATAGATGCGACCTAAATTGCATAGGGAATGTACAATTTATCCTATGGTTATTCGAGCTTTTACCTAATCATTACCGATATGCGTGAGCTCCAGTTCGATTTTCATTAGAGAAGTGAGATTGATGATCGTTGTTCGTGATTTATGTCTGTGTTATTCTGCCTGCCAAATTTACCTTGTGTCTTATTATTATGCTGATTTTTGTTCTTTTTTTTTTGTTTTTCAGTCTTCGTTACACAGTCATCGCTTTTTCCGTAAAAGATCGTCTGTTGATGGGAATGTCGAATTGAATTTTGCTCGTGAAATGCGTAGTCAATCGTTTGGTAAGTACTGAAATAATTTTTTTGTTTTTCTTATAGTTCTAAGTGTTCGAAATTTTATTAAAGGGTCACATGATAAAGACAAACACGTGTTCTTCATTGAAATCAAAACATACATTAAACTAATTGTACTTGATGTTCTATTTGTAAAACTGAGATAAAGTTTCAAATTTTATAATTGAGTAAAAATGTGAGGTCCCCGCCGATAGGGACCTCCGTTCTACACTTTCTACAAGACCTGCATCTGTGGAGAGGGGAACGAAGAACTACTAAAGTCATTTATACTAAAATCTGTTTATTAAGATCATAGTTTAAACACAATACAACAACAAGGATAATCTAAGGAGTATGATAAAGAACGAGAAGACGCAACACGTATTACCAATCGATAACGCAACTAACCACTGAATCTAACTTTATAGATTAAATACAATCTCACTAGTAAAGGCTTTATACATAAAGTTTAACTTATCAATCTTATACCGCTATATCCCAGATAAACAGCTACGGTCCTTATCACTTCTGTTCTGGCTTTAATCCGGCTATACTCCGTTGGGCTCGGACCCACTTTTGGTTAATCTGCATCGGCACTGTTATGCTAATTTCCAGGATTAAGATTCATCTTCTAGACTATATCTCATATCACCTTGCGACTACCTTTCTACTTAGCAACCACAGCTACCGACTTCACTTAACGACTCCACTTAGCAACCTCGCGAATGCTAAACTTCCAATATATATATATATGATTCCTAATTTACATATACACGTTCTTCTTTAGTTGGTTGGAAAGAATTGCCATTCTGGCCCCAAAGAACCCCAAAAGGACAGTTAATAGAAATCAAGATAAAAGCCCCGTCACAAAGATGTTTAAATGTTATGGAAAAAAAATTCTTCAAAAAGATTTTCAAATTTTAAAAAAAAAAAATTATTTTATGCATGTACTTTTAAATAAAATGCATTTTGTATATACATAAGTACTTTTTAAGAGAAAGTTTTTGCCAAGAGCAAAAATTGGCAACAACGAAGCGCATGAACTGATTAGCTGGAAATTCTTGATTGCTTTTAGCGTGTGACTATGACGCCACATAAGTTTTGGAACTGATTGACTTGAAACACGTGGCTATCGTTATCATGTGACTAATGATGTCACATAAATATAACGTCACATGTTCTCAAACTGACTGGCTTGAAACACGTGGTTATCATTATCATGTGACTATGATGTCACATGAATATAACGTCACATGTTTTCGAACTGATTGGCTTGAAACACATGGATGTCATTATTTTAATGTGACTATGACGTCACGTAAATTTAGCCCATTGGATTGACAAATCTACAGGATATTTTTCAACCATGTAAAGTTCTAAACCTTTTCTGGCTTAATTAATGTTAATGTATAAAATCAAATTTCAACATTTAAAAAAAAGTAGTCCAATTTATGTTTTTGAAGAGGAATTTTTTTCTTTCGTCTGTAAATTTATGGAATTAGTAAATGGGCTAAATTCATGACGGTCACGTGATATTTGTAAGCACGTGTTCTCTGTTCAATTCAAAACTGACATTAGTCTTATTGACTAACAGTCGTTGATACAAATGCGGATGCTTCAAAGCGAACATAAAAAGTAGGAAAAATTATGAGGCGAGATTTCGGGAAGGCTCAAGTCTCAGTTCATGACGGCCATATGATAAAGACAAACACGTGTTCTCTATTGAATTCGAAACAGACATCAAACTAATTGTACTTGCTGTTCTATTTGTAAAACTTAGATAAAATTTTTCAAATTTCATAATTGGGTAAAAATGTTCAAATGTTATTAAAAAAAATCAATATTTTTTGAGCAATAAAGTTATAAATACACTTGTTATATAAATGTTTCGAGAAGTAAAAACATGTATTATGTAGGAAAAGTAATATTGTTTCTGATACAAAAAAAAAAAAAAAATAGATAACGTAAAATAATATGCTCTTTATACACGATGAAATTAAAATTTTAAGTTGATATATGAATATTTTTTAACTCGAGGGTGGAGGACTTCTCCAAACTTCCAGTCTTATGAGGCCTTATCCTTATCTACTGAATGAGACTAGGCCTGCATCAAGAACTTTTAAAATTTTTTAGTTATCCTATGATATTTTATAACTTCCTAATTTTTTTTTATTAATCATTGCATTGGAAACTATTATTACAAACATTTGAGACATTTTTTTTGAACTCATTAAAATGAATGGTAGTTAATAAAATCCGAACTGACTTCGTTTTATTTTTTGAACTATAAATAAATACGATAATATGTCTATTTATAGTCAAATTTATAAAGAAATATCTCAATAAGCAGTAATTTTCCTACAATGTAGCGTCCGTCTAGACAAATTCTTGAATACCCAGTATTAAATTCTGAAAGGAAACTGTTCAATTTTCTATAGAAATGTTTCTAAAAATAGGTGCAATTTGTTTCAAAAGGCTGTGTTGTCATTTTTTTTAAACAATTTTGCTTAAAGATTATATATATTTAAAAGTTTATTTTTTTAACAGATAGACAAAATTTTATTTTACGATATTTTAGTACCTAATATATAGAGAAAAAAATATTTCCTTGGTACCATCATGCTTTTTGAGACATTCTAAGTTATGTATATTTTTTACATTTCAGACTATTGTGTTCTCCAGACATGACTTTCGTAGATCGTTTTTCTCAGACTTTCTTTGCGTGTTATATAGGATTTCAATCTACAATATTCAACACGTAATTTTTTCAACTTCAGTTTGTGCATTTTGGTGGATGGAGTGGAGAAAAAACATTACCATCAATCGTACCCTATCTATGCGGAAAAGATGTTCTATGGTTTGGATATTAGAAGAAAAATAATTTTAAAAAATAATTTCAGAATTTAATATTGCCACAATGGTGGGATGATTTTAGGTTCAAAATGAAAGTATTTTTCTACAATATAAATAACCAAAAACGATGATTATTGATAAGTGTGTACTGTTAAGGTGACCAACCGTCCTCCCTTGGGGAGGACTGTCCTCCTTTTATAGGTCCCGTCCTTTCTCGAAAAGTGTCCTCCTACTTGTCCTCCTTTTCAATATTTTAAAACTGATCTGTTAATCTCTGCATTCAGAGATGAACCAAACATGTTTCCAATATGTCGAAGAATAGTCTGAAACAAATATCACAGGAAATAACAGTTTTCAATGGTGTTTTTTTTTTACTTCATCACAAGTAAATTGGGCAGATATAAAAAACTGTGTTGATTTTTTTTATCAAAAGAAATACCTGATATTAAAATCGTTGAGAATGGAAGACTGAATGTATATTTAAATTATAATAAATTAGAACATTTGGAAAATCAACACATGCTGAAATTGATAAAAGTTGGATTGAAATACTTAACCATTTTAAAAATGAACATGTTCGATATGAAAATTTAGTTATTCTTTTTGAATTTACGTTGTGCTGCCCTGGAACTAATGCACCGGTTGAAAGTGTCTTTTCTGTTGATGATTTTTGGACAAGTAAGAAATCAAGATTGAATATTCATATTTTAGCTACAGTGCTTATACAGTAAAGATGAAGGATATTTTTTTACACCGAAATTTCCTATATATTAGAAAATAATATATTGACAAACAAACAAAAATTCATTCAATGAGAAAATACTCGTTTAAGTAATTAATTAAAAGGGATGTAAGGATAATTAGCATATTTTTGTTTGAATTAATAAAATGTTTCATATATTTATGTTGTGGCATTTTTAAAAATTTTTCGTCCTCCTTTTCATTGTAAAAAAACTGGTCACCTTAGTACTGTGCGAGTAGTGTATAGTAGAATGTGTAAGAGTTACTCAACTGAAAAATGGACACGAACGGTTGCGTCAGAAAGGCTGCAGCTGTAGAGGGATATAAAGGTTGGCAGAAGGTGTACACCGCATACGGTGTTCAATAGTGAAACCTGTTTGTGGTACAGGGAAATTGATCGAAAGTAAAGTATTGCTATATATAGACCGTCCATACCGTAATAATGCGTGGCTTCACGGTTTCTAATTGCGCAAGGCGACATCTATCGGCGAATGGAGGTAGTTTGTGGCGTGCAATGCTAATGCCTTCTTACACGCATTTCATGAAATCCCGGGTGATCTTATAAAATTCCAATGGAAAATGTTTGAACACCCACCATACAGTCCGGATTTGTCACCCTTAGGACTTCCTAAAGAATTAACCACGATCGTTCTAAAGCAAAAGTCAAATACCTGTTGCAGAAACGAGGGTACCTGTGTTGCAACGTCCGTGGCGATTTCTTTTGATTTCCAATAAAGATGTTCTATTTATTTAACTGATCCACCACTTTTCATTTGGGCAACCCTTATGCATTGCGACGTTTCCTAATTCCAGCTCTCTCGCCTCATGCCGCAGAGTCCTATCCAAGCTTTTTCCGTCTTTCACTTCAGCTTGTACTGTCATTTCGACTGTAGGTTTTTTTTTAAAATGTAATTCAAAAGTAGCTGTTAAATGTACCAATTTTTTTCTTATATGTCGCTATTTAGTGACGCCAGTAGCAAATTGGTAGCGTATCGCACTTCCACGCTGCATGTCTGGGATTCAAGCCTCGGTCTGCGCATGGTTGACTTGGCCTTCCATCCCTTCTGTGTGCCGATAATAATCCCTTCTGTGTGCTTGGGAACTAAACACCGGATGTTTCGCGTCAGACTAACCACCTGATAGGAACATCTGCTCCCGCACTTCAGTGATCAAGGTCACGAAAACTGAAATGGGCACAGGATGCCTTGACTCGCCATGGGCTGTTGCACCATTGAGTGAGTTAGTTATCTATTTAGTAAGTATTCTCTCATCGGGATGAATGTTAACCCGAATGCAGTCGTACAGGGCACAGAGTCACTCCAGGCTCACGAATTCTAAGAAAACTGTTTATTTGTTACCACAATAACCTTGTCAGTATCCTCTAATTTGACAGTCTTCAAGGAAGCTAAAAAGTATTTGTCACGTATCTCCCTCTTTTGGGGAATGGCCAAAGTTTTTTTTACAGTCTTAAAGTACTTGGGGCGACTGCTTGAATTTGAACGCTTGGATTAATTTTTCTTTTAACTCAGGCTCTCGTTGGATACTAAATATTGCTCTGATTTTTAATTTTGCCAAGAGTACTACAGCCAAATCGATACTCAAGGGATCATTTTCATGCTACATAATCATATGACATGCATGCCTACGATATTTGCATCCAGAAAATCTATCGACTCCAGCCGGGGTCGAATCCCTCTGAGTCACCGCAGCTGTAGAAAAACGATGAGATACTTATAATGAAAGGCATATACAGAGATATTTACACTTTATTTACATTTCTCAAATGTTCATAAAGTTGCTTATACCTCATTAAGTATTTAAAAAAAGTCTGTGACCTATATTTTTTAATGGGTCATATAAAAACTTATTAAATATTCCATTCTTTCTTTTTATCAAAACATAAAATCCTGAACCTTCATTTTAAAATAAGATTTTATGTCAGAAACATACACATAGCTCAAATCCAGACCATTTTATGTGCTCAAGTACATTCCCATTTTTACCTCTCGGTCGCTGGCAGTTTTTACAATCTCATCGCTGCAATATAAAATGTCGTCTACGTATTCCGTTTTCAGCGTGTACTTTACTTCCTTCTCTCTTAACGAAAAAAAAAAAGAACTCCTGAAATCTACTAGTACTTTATAAAATAAAAATGAGAAAACCCCCTCAACCAAATCCTGCTCTGCAATCCGGAATGGGGGAAAAAAACCAAGAGCGAAAAAGGAAAAAAAATGTATACTCTTCTCTATTCCCTCTTTCAATTTTATCTTTCGCTTAAAAAGGTAAATAAATATCCGTAAAAACAACTCGTAACATGCCTCTTTCAAAGTCATAGTACATTTTCTATTCTTCTTTTAAGTCCGCGATTTGGTAGACGCCTTGACAAAATCGTTTGGTTTACATCACCCCCCTTTTTTTGTGTTTTCGTCTGCTCTTTTTCTTCTTTTTTTTCCTTTCCGATTATATTTCGTTGTTGCTTGCGAAAGCTTTGTTCTTTGGATGGTTTAGTTTGATTTTTTGTTGTTGTTGTTCTTTTGTTTTTGTTATGACTACGCCTCATAGAGACCGTTATAGGACAGCATCACTTTTGCGGATTCGATGTTTTGCTTTATTCATGGCTTAAGTGAACCATCTCGCGACTGAAATTTTTGGGAGATTTTTTGTTTTTAAAATTAAGAAAGAGAGAGAGAGAACAGTTTGTGGTGTTTTATGTTGAGTGCTTACAGTACCTGTTGTTTGTTCTGTATGAATATTTACAAATTAAATTTGGGAAAACATATCCAGACTTTACAGGAATGGAATTTGAACAAAAGAAGAAGAACAGTTATTATTCTTGTAATTATGGCATTTGTATCAAAACGGTTGATATTTTAGTTTTTTGAAGAATAAAAGAAAACAAGTTTTAAATCCTACTTTTATCATCATAGTTTTTTTTTAATGAAAGCAATTTTGTAATATAAGTGATTGAAATAATTGTGTGTATGAGTAATATTAAAACTACAAATCCCTTACACAAACTTGATCGTATATTTTTATAAAAATTGTAAACTTAGAATTTTTTAGAATGTTTGACAATATATTTTTAAAATTTACTTTATTATGTTTGAATCTAATTCAATTCCTACTATTAACTCATACTCTCTATATATTTATTTGTTTATTTATTTATATATCTTGGTGGAATTTCCAATCGTTAACAAAATACATTTTAAAGCGCTCGATTGAGCTGAAATTTTATGTACATGATCATTTTTAACTATATTAACTATACTTAATAAAATTTCATTGATTAAAACTAATTATTTAAAGAATTGCAAAAACACACAGCTACGTTGGCATCATTTTTGGCCACTTAGTGACCATTTTGACGACATGGGTCAAGACTTTAAGAGATTTTTTTTCTCAAGTTTTAAAGCATTCAGTTGAACTGAAAATTTTATATACACGATTGTTTGGGATGACAATACGATACTTTAATGATTATTAATAAAAATTAATTAGCACTTAATGTTGTGATTATGTCCTATGTATATACATATTTATATTAATTGTAACTATTTAATGAAAAGTAGATAAAATAAAATTTTTCTTTGTTGATCTAAGTAGGAATTGATTTAAATTTTTTTTTTATATTACTTGTTTGTTATCAGTACGCTGCATGTTTTGGGCGTGATTTTGACATCACGCTTAATAGATCTTTGGTGGACAGCTTAATATGTTAAAGTATTGTAACGTTATCGCTAGAACTTGGCAAAAATTTACAAGTATTTGGCGTAAAATTCCGCAGCGTACCGATATTAACTGGTTATGACTACATTCGGAACCTTAATTTTGCAAAAGTGTATATTTGAATTTTTTTTAATATTTTATGTCCCTCAAATTAGAATATACATTTAAAATGGCTTAAAAATATTATTACAGTAAAAATATATTTAAATGCAATTTTTTGGCAAAAAATTATGAAAAATATGACTTATTTTCAAAATATTCTCCTTTTATGAAAAATGCTTTTATGATAATATTATCTTTCCTATATAAGGCTTGCACTTAACTTAGCCTAAAATTCCCATTATTTTCAGATTATAATTACGTGAAATAATGTAACCGGTGCTTTTTGTTAAACTTTCTATACTGTAATGTATTAAGTTATGAATAAACCCATTTCAAAATGATATTTTTCAAAAATCCTAGTTCAAATCCTGTATGGAAGTCATAGCTATATATAGGCAAAATATTATTATTATAGAAGTATTTACATTAAAGGAGAATTATTTTTTCATCATTGTTTGCGAAGAAACTGCATTTGAATAGTTTTTTTTTATATTGTAATAATGTTCGTAAAAAATTTTATACGTATGTTCTAATTCATATGACTCTAAATAACAAAAAAAAGAAAAAATTCATTTGTACGCTTTCAAACGTAATCAAATACCTTAACAATAAATTTATGATAAATTTTTATACTTTCTATTTCTTTAATTAACAATGGCATATACATTTATTGTTTGCATGAAATGTATTTAATTCCTAACCTTAATTAGTTCAAAAAAGAATAATTGTTTTTTGTCATTGTGGATCGAATTAACAATAAAGAAAATTTTATTGTTGAAAAAGGAACTACTAATAATTGTTTGATAAGTTTTCTTTTATTATTTTCTAGATGAAAATTCTGGACGAGACAACCTGATCTTGCAAGAGCAACACCTGCGTTATCTTATGTCCAGCACTGCAGAACAAACTGACAATAGTAGTCGATCATCTACTATAAATATCTGGCTTACTATTCTGATAGCTGCTTTGGCAGCCGCCATCTTGTCTTAATTGATTGATTGTTTGTTTGTCTACTCTTCGAAGCAGTCAAACTGCCATTTTTGTAGTGTACAAAACCCGCCAAAGATTATCAATTTTGCATATTTATTTTTGTGCTGACTTTCTCGTCGATGAAAGAGTGAAATTTATTGACTTCCTGTACCTATGCATTTCGATTTAAATATATGTATAATTATCAAAAATATTATAATTAGTATTTTGGACTCAAAATTAATTTGCTTTAGTTATGCTTTGGCCAAACGATTATTTTTGGCATTAGCTGATGAAAAATATTCTATTTTTAGAATAAAATTGAAACATTTAAAAAAATAATTCTAAAAAAAATAGTTATATTTTAAGTTTAGTTTTTTTGTGATAGGTGTTTTGTAATATTGAATTCGAATTGTAATTTTTTTTTTCGAATTCAAAAGGAATTCTTGTTGATTATGCGTTGGTCGAACGATAATTTTTGAAATTTGTTGATGAAAAGTATTCTATTTCTACAATAAAATTAAAACATTTAAGAAATTTCTATAAAAAAATAATTTTTTTAAGTCTGTTTTTTGTGATACGTTGTGTGTCAAATTTTAATTTGTGTCACAATTTCTAAATATTTTGTGGCAAGTTCTAACTCTTACTTATGGTTTTCTTATTGAAATATTTAAACAAGAATTTTTTCTGTGTATTTAACGTATTTATGTACAAATCGTTTAACCGAGATTTCGAATATTGTTCATATTTGCTCATGACATAATCCTCCAGCACTAATGAACGTTATTAAAAACCATCAGTCATTTTGTACTGCTTTTTTAAATTTTTAAAATTTTTAATTTTTACATAATTAAATGTATATTCAATACCGATAATCTGTTAAAATTTTTATTTGAATTTATATTTAAATGGAAATATGTATCTTTAAATATGCTTCTGGGCACATACTCCTAAATATCTTGCTTTGTAGTCATGAATTGTAGAAGCTTCTGTTGCAAGATATTTTGCCATAAATTTTATTTCATATAAATGTAAAATATCCTATAGAAAATTGCATTTGAATGCTAGTTTTACCCTATGTTTCACACACATTTTACGTTAAAACAAAACAAAACCATGTTACCCCAATGACTTAAAATTTATTAAAATTGTTAACTCTGTTATTCAAATGTATTTAAATATATAATATAAAAAAAGGTAAAGAAATCAAATATATATATTTAATTATTTCTAAAATAAGAAGTGCTATTGTACTTTTATATTTTAATTACAACACTGTTTACAAACTCTTAAGCAATTTTTTTCCTATCCGTATAATTACTTTTCAAATGTGTGTAATAATGTATTAAAATAATCATTTGAATATTTATTTGAAAGAAAGTTTTCTTTATATACACTTCTCATTTCATTTTTTCTTTCTTTCTTTTTTTTCCTCTTTCATTTTTACTTTAAATTTTTTACACAAAAAACTAGTCATTTAGGTTTTTATCTTCTTTTTGTTTTAAAATGTAAATTTTTTTTTCTTTGTCTTAATTTACAGTTTTAATGTCCTTTTATTTGCTATGGTATTTCTTATCTGTGGATGTTTTATTTCTTCACTTTTTCTACTAAATAAATAGCTTAGACAACTGTTGAACACTTTTATTATTAACAATAAACATGGTAATGAAAATATTCATGTTCAAAAAGAAGGTATGCCCATAAGTTGTTTATTTGTATGCTTTTATATAATAATACATAATTCATCATTTATTGTGATGGATTTTAAAAATTAAAATTACTTCATACATATTAATGTAAAAATAAGTAATATTATTCTAATATAAGGTGCATTTTTCATATTATATTTAATTTTTATCAAGTTAATTTAACTCGCAAAAGTTCAGTATTAAACAAAATATGTATTGAAATTTAATACATAATATTCTGATGTATGAATTATATAATATTAACTGGTGTTATGTGTGTATGTTTTGAAGTGAATTTAAAGACATATTTAACTTATAAGTTATTATAATTAATTTCATATTAAACTTCTTAAATTGATTTTTTTGTTCAAGATATCTTTCATAATCACTTTTAAATTACATTAATTCTGCTGACAGTAACTGAAACCTTTTATATTTGGAGTGTTCTTACAATGTTGTCTATAGTGATTTTTGCTTTCTGTTTTTAGTATATGTGTATATTTCTATATTTTCAATTAAATTTAAGTTGTATGAAAAACATTACATATATATTTAATGAATTTTTTAGTCTAACTTCTGAAACATAAGAATTTAAAGTTTCTTTAGATGTTTTGATTGTGTAGTTATATGTTTTATTTATATAATTTGTTGATTAAATAAACACATGTTAAGTATTTGTGACATACCCTTTTTAACTATAATATGTAGATTTGCTCAAAGTGTGCTACTTAAAATATTTTGCTCAGTGAAATGCATGTTTTGTGTGTGAATTATGAATTTGCTTTTTTTGCTTACCATTTTGTTTATTATTTTTGCTTTTATTATTTAATTGTGTAACATTAAATGTAACATTTTTTTATTTTAAACTTCTTTAGATCGAATAATACGACATTTCGATTTCAAACGTTCTCGATCTGTACTTTAAGTAACATGACTTTTTTGACATTTTTAAAGATCGTTATTTATGTTGTATGATTACTGATGCCGCTTTCTTACTTACAGTCAAATATAAAAACTATTTTAATTTGCTTAGAATCTTTATCTGTGCTTTTTTCTTCACCCCTTCATTTTAGAATATTAATTTAGATATAACTGTGCTTAAAAAGTGTGCATAATCCAGCTTTTATTTTTAGTTTTCTAACTTTATTGTGTTTGAAATGAAGTGAATAGAATCCAATAACATGTATAACTTTTTAATGTGCAGTATTTGTTTCATTGTATACCTTCATCAGTAATTGAATTTTTTGCATCAATGATTTTACTGGATGGAAATAGATACCTAACTATACATATGTTTATTCACAAATAGTTGATTCATCATTATATACATATATTTTTAAACAGAAATTAGAAACTCTCCTTTTACATATGTTCGAAATAATGAATAGTACGCACTTTAAATTATGTTTTGTTAAAATTTAAGTTTTTATTGAAATTAAATGTGTGCATGAAAATTTTTTTATGTATTCATTTCTAAGTATTATTAAATATGTGTTTTATGCATGTAAAAGCTCAGTATTTTGAAACAAATTTTTATTTATCGTAGCATGTGTAATATGTCTAGAAAAATACCTGTTATCTGGAACAAATAAAGATTATATTATGTGTGGCCTATGTAAATAATTTTTACTTTTGTATAAACTATGCATTTTGGGTGTAGTGCCGTGTGAGCCCTGAAAATCACTTCATTACTTGATAACGAGAGGAATCACACAGCTATCTGCCAGATTGCTATTAATTTATTAATTAATTAAAAGTAAAATTTAAATGCATTATTAATTATGCTAATCTTTACAGCCTTTCGTTGCAGAAAAGTTCAAAACCGGAACAAAGTTCTTAGATGTTGAGTGGACCTTTTCCCGGGTGCGGCTGTCCCCGCATCCTCTTTCGCTGGTTTTGCCCTTGATCAAATCACTCGAGTGGCTGCTCCACATACTCCTGCGCTCCGTCTTTGAGAGGTCATAGCAGTTCTTTTCTCTTGGGGTGTAACTGCCCCCGCAACCTCTACCACGTCTGTTCGAAGAAGATGGGAAAAATGCTGACGCGGAAGATGATGCAGAAGGTCCTCGTTACCTTTTGAACCGACCCTTTAAATCCCCTAAGTGGGCCTCTTTGACTCCCCCAATAATCTCTGATTGGTCAGCATAGCGAATCTACACACGGCGATCCTCGTTTTCGACCCAACTCCATTGGTTCTTTGACACAAAAGACCTATTCGACTGAGATCAACTCCGTTGCCGTACCTCGTACACTTTATGGAGAGTCTATCACTGGACTTGTCACTTTTGCACTAAGGATACCCCACAGAGTATGTCTTTTTCACAACACTATATAGAGAGTCTATCAATGGACTTGCCACTTTCGCACTGAGTATGTCTGAGTACCCCACAGAGTATGTCTTTTTCACAACAGGACGTCATTCTTTAATTCAAATAATTTGCGCTCCACGTGTGTGAAGTAAAGAAATAGTAGAAACTGTTCAACAAAATCCATTTTGTATAAATCGTTGCGGCTGAAAGGCATCTGGGTGTTAGAGCAGGAAGATTTGTGGCATCAACAAAGTGGGTTGCAGAAACGGCTCAACATCTGTTTTACCCCCCCCACACACACATGAAGGAAGAATACACGGTCTCTTTCGGAAGATTTCAATTTCCCATCTGGGTGTTCTGCTTACCACCGTACATCAAACTTGACAAGTATTTTCGAGGTCTAATGAACCGACTCTAAATGAGTGGCGTCATTTCTTGTAGGTGCCCTTACCTACCTGCATGCGTAAACTGTATTGTTCAAAATCCAAAAGAGTAATGGGGAATTAAAAAAAAATAATAAAATATATATTTACAGATTTCAAGTCGAATAAAAAATCATTCTTTCGATAAAAGGAATTTGAAATAATCGAATCAAATATGATTGCGATTTTTAAAATTTTTTTCTGATTTCATTATAAATTCATTTAATTAATTGAGTATATTTTATTGTTTTTATTGAAACTTTGAAAAAAATTTATTTTTATTTTAATTTATCCTTTGAAACTACACCCAGTGTTATTTTGCTTGGATTTATATAATTTACAACTGATTTTTATTACTAGTTCTTGATGGAAAGAAATGCCTTCATTGGAATAATTTTACACACTTTATAAATCATCCTGTTTCACTAATTTTCTTATTTGTGATTGATTCCTTTTGCTGATACGCTGTTGAATACTTTTATTTAATTATATAATAAATCTCTCTATATATAAATGGATGTTTGTATATATGACCTCACTTCACTCAAAAAGTGTTCAACCGATCGCTACGAAAATTGGCATGTATATGTATTTTTTTGTGGAGAAGCTTTTTGTGCTCCTCCTTGTTGCAGCTCTCCACTAGGTGGCGCTACAGAATATCAACTTCTGCACCGTTCAATCAATTGCAAGTTGCCAACAGGGTCGCCAAAAAGGATGCCAACTTGGCACTCTCACCAACATTTCGCTATGTTTCCATTGAATCACCATTATAATGTAAGGACCGGCGTTGCTTGCGAATATATTACAACTTTAACATAAAATAAATACAACAGAAATTAATATTAAAGTATCACACATTCAGATATAAAATATTTGCACTATTTTAAGCGTTCATTACACAAAATTTGTAACAATGTGTTAGTTTTGCAGAGCAGAGATCAGCTGAGGGTGTTTTCAAAAATCGACCCCCAAGAGAGTTACTGGGTGTTATAAATATGAAAAAAAAATTCTTTTTATCAGCTATTAAATCTACAGATTTAAAATTTCACAAATATGGTTTTTTTTATTCAGCTGAGATATGCCAAAATCTTTTTTGTTGCTATTGGTTTAATGTGCAATTCACGTAAAAAATTAACTCATTAAATACTTCTTTATCCTTCAATCTGAATTTTTTTTATTTTTCCCCCCCCCCCTTTGCATAGAACGGTTACACCAGCTAGTAATATAAAAAAAAATTATACCCTGTTTCATCTGAGTAAGTTCCACATATTGTTTGTTTTGGTTCTCATTGATACTATTAAATAGACAAAGGATGTGTAAATGGCAATGCTTTCTGATTTAAATGTAACAATTCAATTGGGTAATTGTCCTCGCGAAATCTATTCATGAATATTGTGATATTTGAAAGACAATTTCGTTTTGAAAATGAATTAACCTTTGAATTTTGTTATCTGAAAAGTTTGTATCATTGCTCATAAATAAAAAAACAACACACTTATCCATTTATTGAATGTTTCCTTGAATAAAAGATACGAAATTATTGAAACCCTTTCTAACCGAGCGCAATTTGAATCTTTTTTTATCAATTAATCAACAATACACGCGAAAACAAAGTCATGAAGCATTTTTACGTTTCAAACAATTGCTGAACGTGTTTATTAAGATTTGATCAAATTATTCAACTGATTATGACGCTATGAATATGCTTTCATTAATAAAAAAGTATACAAATGAAATGTCCTCTTTACGTCATGACCTGAAAATGCAGTACAATTGTCGTTCCAATTAATACTAATTTGTCTTCTTTTACTGTGATAATATCGTTGTATTGTTCTGTTCTACATTCGTTACACAGATTAAGTGATATTTTATGTAAAAAGAGAAAATAATTGACTGCTTTTGTTATGAAAAAAAAGCATCAAGTTATGTATGATGTCTGAAAGTACGAATTATTAGTTCTTCCGAACAGCGATTAAAAGACAATTCATATTAATGAATAACGAAGAAACGTTTTCTGGAGCTTAATTATATCAAGTGACAAAAGACATTTGGTATTTAATTGTTGCACTTCTCTAGGTTTGTTGCTATTCTCTGTATCTTGTCTCCATGTTGCTATATTTTCTATTGCAGTACAAACAAATTATATCATGGGAATCTTTTTATTACGTTGATTGTTGTTGTCGTGTATGATAAAGTGCAGAGGTTGTAATAATAAAATGTAAGGATATAGTCAGATATTGCCAAAGGCGTGAATCACTGTCGTGGCAACATCCATGGCACGATCTGAGTAAAGAATGTCCATGCTGCAGTCATTGTCTGTTTTAAAAAGTGCACCAGCAATGGAAGGATAGCTAAAAAGGTATTTGGGATCCAGTTAAGTGCCTGGAGAGTGCCTGCATTCCACATATGATCTGGAACCATTGGGCGGAATCTTCATGCCCTTAAAATGCTTTGTCCTTACTCTAATTATTGTTGACGTAATTTCTCGACTGGCAGCGAAATTTTTTTTTCTTGGGCTTGCGCAGACCTTTTGTTTTTCAACTGCGTTGGCATCAAAGACCCTAGTAGATGAAGTCAGAGGCTCGTGTTCTGACTTCATTGGCAAGGGAATCGGCCATCTCGTTCCCCTTGTTGTCAACACGGGCAAGGATCCACTGGAGGGTACATCAGTTGCCCAATGCACCAATGGAGAATAGAAGTGAATTGGTTTCTTGGGTGAGCCCCATTTTCCCTTCCTTGATGTCCTCAAGAGCAGATCTACAATCCGAGAGCACAATGATGCCGTCGGAATTAGCAATATTTGTCCGCGTAAGGTAAAACTCTAGGGCTGTCTTAATTGCTATAAGTTCACACGTGAAGCACTACTACTTCAATTTGCACTACAGAGACCTTGTGCTTTGAAGTTGTATTATCTGGGTACTTAAGAAAGACACCAGATCCACCCCTATTGCACTCTGATTCTGAGGGACCGTCGGTGTAGACAGTTACTAAATGAGGCCTCATAAGACAACGTATGAAATGGTTGGTGCATATGAAATGTGGAATTTGCTTTACATGTGAACATTTATATTTCCGTTTTCATTATGCTTTTATTTCTGGCGTCTTAAGACATGGCGCAAAGCCTCGCCCTCGGTGGAACATCGTTTCGTTCTTGACTCTGCCTTTAAAAGAACATGATCCGGATAATTTTAATGCGGCCAAATAAAGGGTGTCCGGGTTTGAAGTATCCAAAGGCTATGGCTTATTATTTTGGAACTACCCATCAGAATGTAATAAACTGTTCATCTGTGAATTGGAAAACCCTCCGAGAATTTTGTTGGGTCTAGTCTAATTGGTGCATGAACAGACGTGGAAGTCGGGTGGTCAATCTGATGCGAAACCCCCTCCCCCCAGTGTTACGTTGCCAAGTAAGCTTGGTACCCATTTATCGACCCACTGAAGGGATGAAAGGCTGAGTCAACTTTCCCAGTCAGGAGTTTGAACCTCAGACCCGTGGTGTGGGAGCGCGGTGCGCTGACAACTCGTAACCACCGCGTGTGCTAACTTTATATATATTTATATATATATAGTAAAATAAAATAAAAGTAAAGAAGTTCTAGAACTTACAGTGCTAAAGAAGGAAGAAACTGGAATTCACAAGACACAACAAATGTAGATACAAAAAAGTCTTTGGACTAAACTAGAGACCTAATATGATTTCTAAAGCTGTCACTGAATTAGGCCAGCGCTTTAGGGTTAGCAATGCCTTATGGATCCAACCTTCCCCTTACAGCAGAAAATTTCGACATAATAAGAAAAAAATAGAGCCATGTTGGAAAGTTAAGCCTATTTCTACCATGTGGATGATGAACTTGACAATATAGTAAAACGAAATTAAGAAAAGAGAACAAAAATAAATCTGTCAAGGAGAGGAATAATAAAAATTATATATATATATATATATATATATAATATATATATGCACTCGTTTTTTGCTTAACTAACATTTAATGTTGGATGTTGGAGAATAGATACAGTTCTACTCACTACGACAGACATTTACACAGATAATAAAAGATTTACATTTCGATTAAACTCTTCTGGCTCTTAACGACAGTTCTAGTACAATTGATGACACTTAATCTTCACTATAGTCTCTGGGTGTTGAGAGTGACCTACGCGTCTCTCTTGTGTACAACGGGTGGTGGGTCCCTACTTGGCCGCCGTTCCGGTTGCTCTCTTTTTCTCAGCCCCGGATTTTCGACCTTCGCGTCTAGAGTCTGCTCGCTGATTCATTCTTTCCCTTTCGTTAATTCGGTGCTGGCTGCGTTGCCAGCGCCCTCCAAAGAACTTTTTTAAACTTGGAGTGAATGGTATTTGATTTTGATACAGTTTTTCTAAATGATAATTCATTAATTATTATTATTTTTTATTTTTAAATTTATTCTGAGTTATTTCTGACAAAGTTAGAACTAACTGCAACAGATGGCGCCAGTAGGTTTTTGTAACGAATTTTTTCTTGACTTATTTTTTTAAACTTGTAGGGGATGACACGAAATGTAAAAAGTGTTTTTTCAATTATTAATTCCCTAATTAAATTTAATTAACTGAAATAAAAGTTTTATTTGTTGACCTAGGAATTGACGCTAATTTTTTGTATATTACTTTTTAAACATTTAGAGCAGATTTTACGGGCTTAACAATATGAAAATTAAGGCAGCCTGAAGAATCCCATATCAGAGTTTACTATTCTAAACACAAGAATTTCATCGAGACAGGCGTTTATGCGTTAAAATATCGTTGGGAAAGGTTTATTAAAGCATATTTTGATGAAATAAACATCTTTTGAAAACAGATATGCAGTTTATGTTATGTTTAATTTTTACGTTATGTTTAATATAAATATGCAGTCATACGCACTAGCCTTATAAAGCATTCAGTATTCATCACAATTACGTAAAAATAATTTGATTCGATTTATAATCTAAATTGTAACTAAGAAATATCACATACTAAAAGAGACATTATGTTAAACTCATTTAAATTCTTTGGTTATAAACACCTGAGCATAAAGTTAATGATCATATAATTATCTCAAGTGTGATGGAAACTCTGATATATTATGAATGAAATCTCTGTTATGGAAATTTAATTAGATTGAATGGATAAAAGAATGTAGAAATGTGTGACTTTTGTGTAGTTAGTACGTTAGGAATGTTACGTTGCTTATTGGATATCATGATATCAAATATAGAGAATTTCATACCATTTCAATTATTCAAGTAGATTAATAAAAAGGTTAATGTAACAAGTTTTCAAGTGTTTTCGAAATGTGATTTGGAAACATGAGGACTTGTCAACTTGTATATTTTTCCTGTCATTTTATCTAGACTTGGGGCTATGAAATCCATCAAAAGGGCTCAGATGAAGGTCTGGCAAATCAATAAACTAAATTAAGTTTGTTATTTAAGTTATAAGGATCCGATTCTGTTTTCAGAACGAGATCTCTGGTCAATGTGGATTTTTTTTTTTATATCGTTGTTACGAAAATTAGAAATTTTAACGAAACCTCAGTGATTTCATTTGAATTTGAGATTATTTTGTAAGTAAAACAGTATAAGGAATTTTTAAATCTTTTAATCTCATCGTGGGCCATTTATTGCTCTTTTGAATTTCTCGTAGTTTTTTATGTTTTATTAACTATTAAACAATTGCATTTAAGGAAATGTATTTTATTTGGCCGAATTTTATGTTTACATTTAAATTTTAGGCGTGGGAAGAATACTTCCCAAGGCGCTATTCACCATCACAAAGAATATTAAAATTAAGGGTGATTATTTGCCACGAAAACATTAGAAGCATGTTGCAATGCACAAGGAGGCATCACATTCTGCCCACATGCAGTGCGTTCAGTTTTCGTGTCCCTTTCTGCTCCTTTTCCTACATCGTCTATGTGGCCGCGGTAGCCGAGTGATATAGGTATCGGATCGTGGCTTGCCTTCTAACGAGTTCGAGCCCAGTACCACTAAAGACCCACCGTGTAGGGCAGCGATGCACGTTAAATCTGTCGAGAGCTGAAACGT
>BMAV01024875.1:89030-121358 GCA_019973955.1 Trichonephila inaurata madagascariensis
AGCTGAACAGTGCAACGCTAATATTCAATTAATCAATCAATCAATCAACCTACATCGTCTAAAATTGGAAACAATCTTTGGCATATGATTTCCCACACTGCCTAAGTGCACATTATTCGGTACTATACACTTCTTTGCTTGGAAGCTAGCAGGACGTCTCTTCCTTTTTCTTGAGGATTATGCATCTATTATAGCTGAAGAGCTAATGGTGTACAGAATGTTAGTTTGCCTAAACTACTGTGTTTTTTGTTCACTTGCCACATATGAAACTATTTGTGACGGCAAGGTCAGTAAAAATAATAATAAATAAAAAATATATACGATACCACCACATTTTACAAATCTTCTCATTTGGTATCTTTCTTTTCTTTGATCGAAGCTACCAACCCCTCCCATTACATCGTTATATACAACGGCAGCCTTTGGGCAAGGTACTTCTTTCTTAATACCATCATTTTTTTGTCCGATTTACAGATGTCATAATGGCTGGATTATGTGCATTAGCACAAAATGAAGCGGGAATTAGTCTTCCCTTCGTTATAATAGCAAGGGCAATATATTATAATTGGTTTTGCGCTTCCCACAGATGTATTTTTTTAAGATTATATAGATGAGAAAAGTAACATTCTCAAGTCCCACGAAAGGGTTAACATGAGTTAAACGTACATATATTTATCTACAAAAATTGTTATCATAAGGCATTGCTGTTTGGTATTGGAATATGCTTACTTTTTTTAACTATTATTATTCTACAAATAACGAATTTTTTGCTAATATTTGCAGACAAAGCAATATTTACAGTTTATCTTCAAGAAATTTCGGTGTACAAAAGTAAGTTGATTCCACTTTCATATTTATTTTAGTTAATCCGTCCCAAATATAGTCGATTACCTTAAATTAATGAAGTACTTGATAACTGAAATTTTACAAATACAAACCTCCTAATAATTACTATATTATAAATTTTTACAGCAATATTGTTTATAGAATTTAATTTTTTTAAAGCCCGGAATTTAATTTTGCAAGAATAAAAAAGTCTTTTTGATGGTTATTTATCGTTTAGTGGTTTTTCATTTATTTCAATTAAAATCTGTTTGACTGAGCCCCGACATTTTATTCCTTCATGAATATTATTTTTTGTTTTTCTTCAACCAATTCCTTCAATTCCTACTATTAGTTCACTCTGTCCCTATATATATATATCTTGTTCAAATTTTCAATCGTTAGTAAAAAGTTCAAATATATGTTTTTAAACTTGTAGTGGTTGACACTTGATGGAAAAACAGTTTTTTCAAACATTAACTCATTAATTAAATTTTATTTTCTAAATTTAAATTTAATCTGCGTTATTTCTAACGTAGTTAGAACTATTTGCAAAAGATACCGCCAGTATGTTTTTCTTACGAATTGTTTTTTGGCTACAAATACTTTTTTTAAAACTTGTAGTGGATGACACTTGATGTTAATACAGTTTTTTCAAATATTAATTCATTAATTAAATTTTAGATGACACTTGATGATAATACAGTTTTTTCAAATGTTAATTCATTAATTAAATTTAATAAATGAATAAACAATTTCTTTGTTGACCTACGTACGAATATTATATATTAGAATTCATACTTCATATTCTTTCAATTATAATCAATGAGTTGGACAATTTCTTGTTTATTTTATTTTGTTGATTAAAACACTGATGAAAATACTTTTTTATTTAAAGTCTTTAAATGATTTCTTACAATTTCTTCTAATTTTAGTACTCAAAAATTTGCTCATAAATCAACCAATTTATTACTACAAGTTTAATAACCTTACTTCTGTAATCACCTCTAAGGAGAAGTAAATCTCACATCATATTGATATAAGCTCTCAGATTACTCTCACAGAGAAAAATATCCCCTAAAAAATAATCCCGAAATGCATCCATCCAATTTTTCCAGTTCCTCCTTATTCAAAAAATAAGGCGGAGATGCAAAACGTGCGTTAGCAGTATAAATACCAGAAATTCCTTACCGAGCTATCTCATAATCACTAACCTCGCGGCCATTACGGTTACAGTGCTTTTCAATTTTTAATCCACTATGAGCAGATTGCGTGCAGAAACTTCGTCTGAATCTGGTGACGTCACGGCAACGTCATATTCCTCTGGCCAATCCAAAAGTTCTTGGTTTCCACGAGATTACATGTAATAATCGGTTAGGTACGTAATCTGTCAAGAGCCCATCTGCATAAGATGAGATTTTAATGACGGATGCTGGTAAAATTTGCTGTAGACTAGAAAAAGAACAGGAGATGGACACCAATAATTGAAGTTAATGTTAGCTGGGGTATCATTTTTCTTGCTTTACTTTTTAATAAAACCAATCTGGAAATTGCCTGTGGAGTGTTATTGGAGGAATCAGCTTGGTACCTTCATCAATTTTAAAAGTGGTTTGCTGTGGAATGCATAGTAGAATTTTATATATTGGTATATCAAGGCTTTTATATCTACTGAAATAGATAACTGAGATTTTCCATAAATATTGAATCATTGCAAGTATTACACATCTTTATATATTTAATGCACTTAATATGTATTCGTATTTAATCCCTTAAGCGGTTATTTATGTATTTTTTTGCCAAAATGTTTCCAAAAAGGCATATTTTTTTATTGCATATAACTAAGCCTAATATTTAAAAGAACGCAAAAATGGAAGAATTTTATTTTAATTTTAAAGTTTTCACACTATTTTTTATTTAATGTGGAACACACAAAACCCTTTAAATGTTTGGTTTTTCTAAGTAAACTCTGCATGCTATGAAGAATGTTTCATCTATCTTAAGAGAATTTCTCTCATACTTATAAAAGTTTCATGTTTGTACCTCTTTTTCAAACGGTTGAGGATTTTGTGTGGGTGCATATATTAATCCACACAAAGTTTGAAGTATGGTGTAATACTCAGTCTTATATTGCATTTCGGAAAGAGATAATATCAGCTTTTTTGGATTATCTTTCGATTTTCACTTCTTTTCAAGCAGCAAATTGCACATTGCCTTGTCAATTCCTGTTCTTTATCGGGCTGCGGTAGCCCAGTGGTTAAGGTATCGGACCATGGCAGGCATGTCATGAGTTCGAGCCCCGTACCACTAAAGACCCGCCGTGTAGGGCAGCGATGCACGTTAAATCTGTCGAGAGCTGAAACGTCCTCCAGTTGGTGTGGTGTGGTAGTTAGGAGAGGGGGGTGCCAGCTCAGGTGTCGTCCACGTCACTTGACCATGGTTCAAAATTACGTGGTCCGTCGCCAAAAGCCCTCGTGTAGCTGAACAGTGCGACGTTAATATTCACTCACTCACTCTGTTCTTTATCGAATATATTCAAGAATCCAAATCCCTGCCATCAATGAAAAACTCTCTCCTTCCCCTCGAAGGAAATCTATGAGGAAAAGTATTTTAGTATCATGGACAAATAACATCTCTTAAAAACACTAAAACCAATAATATCACTATAAAAATTAAAAATATGTGCAAATCAAAAATAAAAAGAAGAAAATATCAGTGCCCGTACAATGTACGGGTAAACCAATTAAGTGGTTAAAAGTCTGAATATATGAAATCGAGGTATAATTTTAATTTAATGGTTGGGCTGAAATAAAAGATTTCGAACACAAATGTCAAGTTTTTAAATAATTTATTGGAATATTGCATAAAATACTGAACGAATATAATTTAATCACTGTTATCACAGTTGAATCTTGAGAATAATAGTATCGAATATAGAGCAGCATTCAAGATATTCAAGTTCAACCCAAGCAATTATTGAATTTTTACTAATCTATCTTCCTTTCGATATTCGAACTACATATCTAAAGAAGACAGGCAGAAAACGGTTGCCAAATTCTAGAATATATATCCAATGCAGGTAGAAAAAGATGTTGCCAGATATTTGAATGCTGCTCTATTAAATTAAACATATAAAATAAATACAAATTAAGCCAAGTGACAAATAAGTATATTTGCTTTTATAAATAACAAATAAAGATACTGAAACGCATTGAATAATCTTAAAATCAGTTCACTATTTACTGAAATTATTAAGCAAGTAACAAACAGCTGTATGAATATTTTTCAGTAAATTATGTTATTTCTTTAACAGAAATGTGTGATAAACAATTCGCGCGCACATCCATTTGGGAAAACAATGACAAATAAACAACTTGAAAAATTCAATGATACACGGTAAGTAACAAGCACGTTTAATTCGTGAATCTCTAATGAGGTATTATCTCATAGATTTGCCTTGTTTGATTTATGTCTAAATTTTTTAATCTTTAAATCTTCATTTCAGCAATTAATATGCATATTTTAATAGAATTGATTAAAATAACAACCCTATACGTATTTAATCTAGCCCAAGTGCTGGAGTTTGTTGCAGTAGACTAATAATTAGGTTTTTAATTTCTTTTGTCGTTAAGTCACCAAAATGTCATCAGTTTTTAGCGACAAAAATCTTAATTTCCATAGTTTTTTTTTCTCATTGCAAAACTGGTTCTTTCGAACGTGTTTAAGTAAATATTATTTATCTGGAATAAAATTAACGTACTTCGTATCATTTTAATAAATCCAGAAAATAAATGCAGGAAAATCAATTTGTTGCAAGTTAATAGTATACAGGGTGATTATAATTAAAGTTCCACATCCAAATTGTTGTAATAATTGTTGTATCATTGATATGGTTGATACGGCGGTAGCTACGCTCCTGCTGATCATTTTATTAGTTCCAAAATGTCTCTTGAGCAATTGTATCATTAGCTGTGCAATGGGCACAGAGCACCATCCTGCATTTTACAGCGCCATCTATTGAATAACTTTGGAACTTTTTTTATTATGCTCTACCTTTTCCCTCTTGTTTAAGTATATTCAATTTAAATTTGAAGTCCCCCTCTTCTGAGAAGGGGTTCTTTCTTTGTAGAATTTTGAAAGATGAGCTTTAATTATAATCATGATGTACATCTCAGTATGAAAAAACAAACAAATTATGTATATTAATTTAAAGAATAAAAATTATTTTCTTTGAAAATATATCTGCTGAAATGAAAAGTTATCTGCTGCAAATGTATGATTATATTCATTTCTTAGATTTTTTTTTATTTTATATAATAACTTACAGAGGTAGGTTGGGATATAATTTATAATATACATATATTATTCATTCTAATATAACTATAATGTATAATATCTTTTACATTATGCGTACATTGTAAGTATAATTTCTAAATAAGTTATAAATAATTTTAAGAAAAAAAAGGGGAAATATACTTCCATTTCTACTAAAAAAATAACAAATATGAATGTTGAAAAAAATTAACCAAGACAGTATAGTAAACTTAATAAAAATATAAAAAAATTCTCTTTTTTTTTTTTCGTAATTAACACAGAATGCGATAACGTCAAAATATAGATTATTATTTTTTTCCCTAAGTCAAATTACAGTAGAAAATTTTTTTTATTCGAGTTTTTAATTTGCCGATGAAAAGAAAAAGAAAAAAGAAACTTGGAATGAAGAAAAAGGAATTTTAGAAATCTAATTAAAATTCCTATAATAGACTAAGTCTAAAAAAATTAATCCTGGTTGAAGAAAAAAAAAAGAATGAACTTAGGAGTAAAATGCTCTTAAGCATAAAAAATTTATTCAGAATGTATGTAGTTAATTTAAGTAAATTGTATAAACCTCAGAAAAAAAATAATAAGCTTTAATGGATTTTTTTATGCATTAGAGATTAAGTAGATTTATTTTCCTTTTCTTTTGTTTGTATGTTGTAAAAGGCTATTTTAGCATTGCAGTATTTCTTATTGAAATTTTCAAAATGTTTATTATTTCATAGTGTTATTTTAAAACTGAAGTTAATTATTTCATTTTAATTTTTACTTATCACGATTCCAAAGATGTACATTTGAGTTCATCATTTTTTATTGTAACCTAGTGTTTCTCAATCTGTAAGACGTGCTCCCCTAGGGGAGCGTGATAACCCCCTAAGGGGGGGGGGGGCTACTATATCGAAAAGTTGAAAACAGAGGTATATTTAAAAAAATTAATAATTTACTGAAAGGAAGCACAAAACATATACATTCTGACATAATAAAAAATAAAATGCACATTTACACTGATATAGTAGACTTATAAATGAATCAGTACTCCACAATGTGCCTCATAATTAATTTAACAGTTCTAAGTTAAGAACAAGTGTTTAATAATTACCAGTGGCCCTATGGGCATGTCATAAAATTTTATACTTATCTTGATAATTTGTATGGTTTATAATTAAAGTCGTGTTGTAGCTTAACGTCAAAAAAGGTTTTATTATTGAATTCAACACATTGTTATTGTATGGAGAGGAGAGGGGGCGAGATGTGAAAATTAATATTGAAAATTGGGTCGCAAGTATAAATAGTTTGAAAAGCACTAATGTAACCAATACAACTCAGAAGAGTAATTTTTGTAAAGGTTTTCGTGAAAGTATATCTATATCTATTCACTTAACACGAGATCTTCGGAACTATACGACATAAATAATTTAATTTTGCAGGCATGTCGCTTTTGTTGACTAAAGATCTGCTAACAACGAGATTTGTGGAAATGGCTTCTTGAGGGAGATAACGGGTTGTTAGAAGTATAATATATATTCCCTTTTATGAACATTCAACTATTAGACCCACAGACAAAATTTGGCAGGCATGTTTATTTCGTTGAGAAGGTATCCTCCAAGAATGGATCTTTGCAAAAGTATTTGCAAACTTACAAAAACGAAATTTTTTATTTTAATGCGAAAATCTGTTCAGAGCAAAAAGCAAAAAATTGAAAGCTTTTATTTATTTATTCATTTATTTTATTTTATTTACTATTATTTTTTTTTGCAAAGAAAAAAAGAAAATTTAATTCAAACAGAAATTAGTATTGTTATATAATATAATGCAATGCTCTTTTTACACTAGCGAATTTAGATTATTATCAGTGGCGTGTACAAGAGCGAAGTTTGAGCAATGGCGTTACGTACACCCCCGCATCCTGGAGGACCCCAGGATTCTAAGGGGCCCAAAGCCTGACTGACGCTAAGTATATATTTGGGCTTGGGGAGCAATAATTTTACTAAATACTTAAATGATTGCAAGTAAACATTTTTCTCACAAGTTAGAGGCATAATTATTTACACTGCATTATTGAAATCTAATTGTTATTTTCCTCTCTTATTTTGCCTGGCATTGAGTTTTCTATTCAATATCCTGAAAAATTCCATTGCTTTTAAATTTTTTTTTTTTTTTTTTTACTTGTTGCTTTTTTTTTCTTTTCAAGCCAGAGGTGTATGAAAATAAATTGATATTTTAACAAAATGAAACCAGCATCTAAATATAATTTGTTGCTAGGCCATTAAATCAACCAGCAGTGATTTAATCAAACGGAATCAAATCAGATTTATCATCAAACGTGTGATAACTACAATGATTAAGGCAGAGATTTTATTTCATCTATTCATCCCAACCCTGTTCCCAAAGTCAACGCGACAGTCTATTATTCCTCTGTGTGCAAATAAAATCTATGGGTCAGCCTAACGTAAACACCCGACATTAAACAACAGAGAATTGCAAATCGATGGCCGGGTATCTATATTTTTGTGCGCCAACGGAAATCAATTCCAACCGAGAGTTATCGGAAAACAACGCTTTCTTTCCACATCATTGTTTAGGTAAAACAAACCACCATAGTATTATTCTATAGATAAATATTATCCTGTTATCGTTCTCTTTGGAGTGGGTCATCTCTCCAAACTCAACAGTGGATGGACATTGCTAAAAGACTGCTCTGAAAGAACTTTTGTTTAATTCGCTGTGGTGCTTCAAAGGTGACTTTTTTTTTTTATCTGTGAAGCTATTCATTATTTGAAGAATGATAAAAGATAACTTTTTTGTCCCTACTATTGCTAATTTATATTTAATGGGGTCTGTGATTGTTTGCCATGTCGATTTGTTATCCAGAAGTCAGTTTTTTACGTATTTGTGTAAATACATTATGAAAAAAATAGTTGGAATTTGTAAAAAATATGCAGATATTTTATGCATAATTTCCAAGGAAAATACATTGTTGCGAATTTTGCGTAGTAAATGCTTAAAATAGTGTAAATAATTTATAGCTGGGTGGTGTGTAATACGTTAATATTACTTTCTGGTGTATTTGATTTATGCTAAAATTGTAATATTCGCAAACAACGCCGAACTTACATTATAATGGCGTTTAAATCGAAACTTGGCTGAACAGCAAAGTTGTAATCATTTTTGGCGACCAAATTTGCTAGTTGGTGACCACTTTTGCGGGTTGACGAACATTTACTTGACCATCATATGGATGCTTCTGAAAATTACTGGAGAAATCTACTAACATCACAATATCTGATGTTAGCGGATCTTTCGCGGAAGATATAAATGAGAGTCACTCGACGAAACTCAGCCAGTATTACTTTGGCTTCTGAAGAGGATGAGAGGTTCTTGTGAAAAATCTTTTTTTCCCATCCAGGGCCACGCAATTTTTTCTGTTAAGCTCTTTTCCATTTAAGAAATCCATGTAAATCCTTATTGTAATAAAATGCGCCGAAATTTATAGTATGTAATCATTCTAAATTCCACATGCTCCAAATTCAGATTACACCAGTGTGATCACACGGCTCAAAGAAAAATACGCAATCTCACACGTGATACCTTTTCGATGAAGTGATCGATCACATATGTGTGATCATGGTCCTGAACGAGTCAATATACTTGTACTTTAGACTCTGATAGCTGTGTCTGAGCTTCGTAGAGTGTGTGGTTGCCTTTTGAGATTTATTCTGTGAATATTGTTGTTGAATCCTGCATTTCAAGGACTGTTTTTCTACAAAAAATTTTCATCGCTCCGAAAGAATTGTCTTTTTCTTTGAGACTATTATCATAAAATCCTTGAACCCCAATCTACACGTAACAATATCTTAAGCTCTACTGAAAGTTTAAACTTTCATGGAACTAAATAAAGCGAAACACCATTCAATGTAAAAAAAGATAGTTAAATATTTATCATTATTTTTAACTTTTTGATATGTTCCACACAATTCCAATAATACACCCATCTTTCTAATACTTGAAAAACCTATTATACTTCAAAAGGGATGGATGATGGATGAACATTTATTAGCGTCACATTAGAATACAACACAAGGGCTATTGTAACAGACTTCGTAATACTGAACTACGGTTTAGTGACGAGGATAGCAACTGAGCTGACCCCCCTCTCCTAACTTCTGAACATGCATACATGGAGTGCTGCCGAATTCGATCGACAAATTTAGAGGAGTAATAGTAGGCAGCAGGGGATATAAAATCACCACAGAACATGGGGTCGCAAACTATGTTTAGTCGGTGAAAATCACGGTAACAGTAGCCGTCTGCAGGAGGATGTGCCAGACGAGGGGAATGCCGAATAAATGCGGGGATTTGGAGCACCATGGTAGGGTTTCAGAAACCTGCTCGTATGCAAATTACTCACTTCTCCAGGAGTTGCTTCAGGGAGTACCGACAACTTCACCTCAAAACGTGTAGTTGATGCGTGATAGTGCTCCAGCATATTTTTTCCATTGCAGTGTGTAACTACCTCCACGCTACATATCCCAAGAATTGGGTTGGACGTAGAGAAATTGTTGCCTGGCCACCAAACACCCCGGACATCAAACATTTGGATTTCTTCTTCTGAGGCCACCTGAAATTGCTTGTGTATGAGACACTGGAGGCAACAGAGTAGGATCTCACAGCACGAATTGATGTCACTTCAGTTGACATCATCCATACACAGGATATCTTAGAACACGTCCGAATATCCTTCGTTCGTCGGTGTCGATTGAGCAATGACCTAGGCGGCCATAATTTCGAACAATTCCTGTGACCATTACTTGTCGTTGCATTCCTGAGGTTACGCTGTGATGCATAGTTCCTATTGTAAACATGCTTTATGCCTAATAAATGTATTTCATACCTCTTATTACCCTTTTTCATTCCACTCGACATCACACCCGTCGTAACTATTTTTGTACTGTTTTGTTAACTGTAACTATACCAAAACACAGAATAATTACAAATGCTTAACAGGAGTAAAAAATCAGCAAAAAAAATCACGAAGTTTAAGAGTGATTTAAAGTTTAATATCGAAAGACTTACTTAAATAATGATCAAACTATTTTTATTGATTACACGATACGATTTTAAATTTATTACAAAGAAAAGTAATTTTTACGAAGTAAAATACTGATCGATTGGCATGTGACTAAAAACTTTCCTTCTCTGCTAAATCTCTTTTCATAGCCTTATCGAATATGGAATAATGAATTAAAAAAAGTAACATCAAAATATTTGAACCTTTTTTGAGCGCAAGGAAAATAAATTCTTTGAAACAAAAGACTGTTGGGCTATCTTATAGACTGCAACAGATGCTGAAATAAATTGCGGTCATTTAGCGAGGATAAAGGAAGTATAAAACATTGACCATTAAATGTCCTGTCAGTAAACAGTAGGAAAGAATTCGCTTTATAGGACTTTAAAGTTAGTGATACGTAGAAAAAGCGACAATAGATAAAGGGACAAACTATTTTATAAAATAAGTAATGGCGACTTGAGCTTTTCCGAAAACATGACTCTTATGATGTTTGACTATAAGGTTATCTGAGGGCATTTGTCAGTGCCGCGGATTTAGAAAGCTTAGAAATGTAATTACTTTAAGTACAGAGAAGCACTTCATTCTGATTATATCGAAGTTGAAGTTTGTTTATTAGCGCTAAATTTTGTAGCATAATAAAAAAAATACCTGATACCAGACTGACAATAAAAATACTAAAAAAATACCAGACTGACAATTTTATTGGCCTTGCCGATAGGTTTGGTGGAAAATACGATATTCCCAAGGAATCCTCGAGAAGACTCTTGTTTAATTTTTAATGAAAGTCCATATCATTTGTGAGAGACATTATGGAAAAACTTTGAGTGACATGCAAATATATTTGAGTGACCATGAGAAATGAACCACTTCAAATTTTTTGAACTTAAAATCCCTATAAAGGGTTTAATTTTCAGTTCTAATAGATTATTATCAATTACGAAGTTGATAGCTTTAATTACAGCGCTATTATTCAATTACCTATAATTAACTGAGTTTTGGATGCATTTAACGAATTAAAAAAATTAAAAGACGGGTTATCACTTGCACAGAGAAGTAATGTTAAAAATTATTGAACGCGCCGTGTTTCAACGAACAGAAAATTAAAGCAAACAAACCCTTCACTCTACTTGAAACGAAAGCTTTTAGCACACAACGTTCTTAATTACGCATATTCTTCAGTAATCTCCCGGCAAATCTTTCCCAAATTCTGTGGATCAGTTCTTAAAAATTTTCTTTAAAAGTTAATTCTTTGAAACTAATCTGCTCTGTCTTTTGTATTAAATAAATATCCCTCCAAGCAAGGGCACATTTTCCGAGCGGTAATTAATAATCAAAAATAATAACTGTTATTAAGATTTGGCAATTACCCGCCAATTTATTAAGCGGCTTTTCGTAGTTCCTTCGAGCGTGCAAACGCGCTCAAGATGTAAGCCTTGATTAAACTTCTGAGACGTATTAAAGGTTCTTTTGCCCCCAAAAGGTTTCGGGGAACAATGGCTCGCGCGGGAAGGGAAAGATGTAAGCAAACAAAGAAAAACTAGCGTCGTTCCGAAAAAGACGTGATGGTGCCGTAGAATGGATGTAGTGATGACGGATTATTTCTAAATTGAGATTTCTTGTCATGTGTTATGGAGGAGTTGCTGGTCGTAATGCAATTAACTTCCGTGCGTGCAGTGGTGAAAGTGTGCTTAATAAGCAAAAGCCCAGAAAATAAAGTAAGCTGAGTTGCTTACACATCATGGAGTGAAATTAGTTATTAAAAAGTAGGGTTCTGGAAATTAGAATGTTGGAAGAAACTTGTATCTTTTGTTTTATGTATCTAAAATAGAATTTTTAAAACATTTTTATTTGTTTTTGATTCACCAAAAATTTTTACTCAGTTGTTAGTTGAGATGTTAAGGAAAAATATTGTCAAAATCTCTTTAGGGGAATATTAATCTCTCGGTAAGGGAGATTAATATTCACTTTTCCTCGTTTATTCGGTTATACATAAATTATAAAATTAAATTTTATTTGCATGGCTTTAACGTTAAAAAAATTAAAATACAGTCGAACCTCTATATAACGAACCTCTATATTACGAATTTTTCTATATAGCGAACTTTTTCCTGGAACCTTGAACATTTCACGATTTTCTTCGTAAAATAACCTCTCTATAGCAAAGTGCATTTTCTATATAACGAACTTTATCTTTTGCGATTCAATTTTGTTCTCCCTATTTTTAAAGTATTTGTGAACATTTCAAGTTATTTTCTCTTTAACACAATTTATGGTGGTCACAAATCTTGAACTGGCCTTATTAGATCCTAACTCACCGAGAGCAATAGAGTTCTGGGGGGGGACGTTTCATCCAAGAAGTGCAACTTTTAACCCCCGTTGCCCAGTTCACTAGAAAAATCTTCGATATCCTCTTTCACCCTCAGTGGAGTTGTCCCATGTCCCTATGTTCTAATTATAAAATAATGCATGTTTAATATTATTTTATGCTTTAAATTACAAAATGTCCTTAAAATTCATTAATTTTAGTCTAAAATTGTTTTCTTAATATTTGAAATACAGTGAATTCTTCGACATTCTTTCTTCTTGTTTTCCGTACAGTTTTTCTTTCTTTCTTTCTTTTTTGATGGGTAAGATATATAAAATAAACATGTATTAATTTAAAAAAAGGTGTGAATAATTACCTTTTTAATGTATAGTGTTTATGAATTTAAAATTTGCTTTATGGGGTTTATAAAGTATATTAAAAGATGAACCTCTATATAACGTATTTTCCATATAACGAACTTTTTTTCTGGGATTTAGCAACTTCGTTATATAGAGGTCCGACTGTACTTTTTTTTAGTTAATTGCCTTATCTATTCATTCTAGAAGCAAGGAGAAAAAAAAAGGAAATAGTGAACTTGAGTATCCAATAACTATTTGGAAAATATTATTTACAACAACAGTTGCCAACCTATGATCCATGAAATATTTTCGATGGTCCGCAAAAAATTTGGGATATTATTTATATTTTTATGAATATCCAATCTCAAGAATAATGCAAAACAAAACATATTATGAACTATGGATTATACTTTTTCAAAAATTTTAGCTACTGCTTTTAGTGGAATTACTTCTAAGGTTAGCGACTTTTGTGCTACTTTTACTGGTGTATGTAGCGACATTTTAAACCGGGAGTTGGCAATAATGGTAAATTGGCAGGATAATACTTCAGTTTGTTCAGATAGTATATTCTTTCTTTTGTTAAGTTCCTTTTCATTTTCTTGGAAATATCATAAGGATAGATAAGGGTAGATGTAAATGAGTGACAATGTAATTGTAATACTTCATCATATAATAGTCAATCACACACACACACACACATATTAGAGCTCTTCCAAGTGTCAAAATTACGCCATCAGGGTTTCTCGAAGTTCTGAAGGTTGAAGACAGCTAATTTATAGGACATGGAAAGAAAGTTTCCTTTTAAAAAATGTTCAAAAATTTAGAATTGGATGTTAATATTTATTTAACTATTATAGTATGAATTTATATATATATAGTATTTTATTTCTTATAAATTATAGCTATGAAAATGTTACTAGTACAAAATTTATTACTTAATGAGCTTATCTATTTATCTTGAGTCTGTTACATAGAGACACCAACCCCTGTTGACAAGAACGGAAATTAACTAATGGATAAATTAGCCTGAAAGAGATTTTAATGATTTAGTTTTCCCTTCATCTGCCCTTATTTATCAAGAACTATACTGTTTCTAAGAGTGTCGGAATAGGGTAGTGTAGTTGAAACCTTTTATGCAACATAAGTACGAGGTCTATTTTCAAAGTAAGGTCCGTTGGCGCGTATATTTCCCTAGTTCACGCGTGCACCGCAAAGAGTCTCTGCGTCACAGACCAGCATCCTTTATGAACACACATGCGCCATTTCCAGCTCTGTAGCAGTCATGTAAGATTCGCTGTGCGTCTTTAAAATATTTAAGGGGATTGAATCGCCTGCCAAGTGTGAGATATGGTCTGTTATCCGTTTTTTAACTGCAAGAAATATGTCGGCTGCAGACATTCATCGTCAGACAACAGAACTTTATGGCACAGAAGCAATGAGTGACAGCAAAATTCGAAAATGTGTCAGGAAGTTTAAGGGTGGGCGAACAAACATCCATGACGAAGAACGCTCAGGCCGGCCCTCTGTAATCACTGATGATTTGATGCAAGCAGTTGAAACAAAATTTGTGAGAACAGGAGATTCACGATTGCCACTCTTTCATTGGAATTTCCCGACGTTTCTCGGTCGGTGGTGTACAAAATTGTTACTGAAGACCTCAACTTTAAGAAATTGTGTTTTTGGTGGGTACCCAGAGTACTCTTGGCTGTTCAACCAGGCGGCAGACTTCGTTGAAGACGGTTTTCAAAACTTAATTCTAAGGTATGACAAGTGCAACAATAAACTAGGCAACTATGTAGAAAAATAGGCAAAAGTATGTACAATCCTAAAATAAAGGTTTTTTTTAAACAAAATATTGTCGTTATTTTCTTAAATACAAACGGACCTTACTTAAAAAACAGCCCTCGTATGTGAAAAGCTGGTCATTCTTTCTCTTGTTGGTAAAAAAGGCTACTAAATAGTACTTCCTCAACTTGTGTAAGATGTCACATCATTTGCTTTTACTTGTGAGAGGTAAGGGAATCTGTAATTTACATTAATTAACAGACAAATACATAACTATTTTTGGTTGTTAGGACCTTTCCAGACAAGATCTTCGTTTCGACACCTTTCTAGTGCTGGATTCTCTTACAACAAACTATAGGGGACAAGACTGGTCTTGATTGAGAATTTCTTCTAATCATAGTGTACATTTTCAGTGGGTCCCATTCCACGAGGGGATCGATGGTAATGAGAAAGCCGATTTCTTGGCCAGGACTGTGGCTGAGGTTGGGGTGAGCCCTACTGGGTCTCTTACATTCAGAGAATTATCCTCCCTTAGGAAGATTGGACTCAATCAACTTGGAAGAACACCTCCTCAGTACTTCAGAAAAAATACAGGAGGCTCATTTAGGCTAATGCCTAGGACTGGGGTAGAGAACCTTTACGAATCAACGTGCCATTTTTTCTAAAGAAATGCTTAATGAAGTATAAACGTGCCGTCAAATAATTTTGACATGTGATCAATAGCAAAATATGATAAAACTAAATAATAACAACACAAAACTCTTTATTTACAACAGAAAAATGTTTTAAGCGTGCAATTCAAATTATGTAAAATGACAGCAGTGTAATTTCTGGTGTTGCAGAGATTAGATGACAAATAAATTATATCAGGATTGGGTAAGAGGCACTGGCGTAGCTAGTCCTGAGAGGACCCAGTATCAACATCCATTTGGGCTCTTTTTGGGGTCCCGTAACATTTTACCATATTTTTCTTGCCTATTTCGGGACGCCTGAAGCTTGAGGTCTCCGTATCATTGATATGGCAGTAGCTACGCCCCTGGTTAGATGTTACTTTTAGCAGAATGCATGCTGAATTGTAGTCATCTGCAAAATGGTTTCTAAGCGAACTTTTAATGTTTACTCATCTCTGAAAATAATGACTCGTAGACATAGGAAGATGAAAATATGGATAAAATAGCAGGATCTAGCTTCTCCAAACAGTTAAACGTACCTGAAATCAAATTTAATGTTTCCAAAATTTCGTTATTGGTATTTTTACTTATATTGTTTGCTAATCTTTCTGTTTCAATCAATTCTGACTTTTTCCTTGTTTCAAAATTTTTTTAAATTCATACTGAACTAGACTAGAAATCAATAAGTTGCATTTCAAAAAAATTCTTTAATTTCCAACGAATCGAGTGGGAACAAATTCAGTTTAACAAATGATGTCACATCAGGGTACGTAATAAAACTTGAGTATTTCTGATAATTCTCTGAACTGAGAAAATCTCACTAAAAATTCCATGATTGAAGAATTAATCGCTGTTGATTGTTTTGATCGTGGGCGTGCCCAAAATATTGTGCCACGTGCCATCAATGGCACGCGTGCCAATGGTTCGCCATCCCTGGCCTAGGAAGTACCCGACTGCTTTCTCACGCTTTGTGAGCGGCCATACAAAGGCCTCTCTTTTTCTTCAAGGTCAAAAGATATTTTCGGAGTTCCACTGGTGATTTTCGAGCTGGTCTCTTACATCTTGATTCGTTTGGATTTTAAAAAGGACGAGATCCTTCTAACCAGCGATATTCAACCTACGGCCCACCGAGCCTTTCTAAGTGGTCCGGTCATGGCCCATTTCTCTAAAAAGTTCATTTTTATGAAAATTTGGTGGGAAATTCTTTGTTAAAAAATCAAATATATCAATTTTGCTTTTTGTGGTCGATGTCGTATGGGTGCGAATTGATATATTTTTTTTATTTGTGATAATAGACAATAGTGGAGTAGCGATCATATTATGAGTGGAACTAATTTTTAACTATCTTTCATATCTTTCAAGCGAAGCATATTCGAAGAAAATAGATTGTTTAAAGGCGCTTGGGAAGTTGACTGTTTGGTAGTGAAAAACAAGCATGGTTCAGTAATTGTTTGATTTGTCACAAAGTGTATTTAAAAAATAACAATAAACAGGAATCGTTCAATGACACTTTTTCCTCGAATATCTCTTTCATGAGATGTCAAATAGGATTTCTAGAATAATCTTTATACAGCAGCAAAAAAGTGTTTTATCATTGGTACTGTCACAGCGATAGCCGAAGCACCCTATGAAACTTGTTATATCTTTGATAATCATATGAAACCGTTCACACATGTAGAAATTCTGTTCTTAAATGCTTCCAATTTAGAAAATTCCATTGACAGAAATAAAAAAAAAATATATAAAAAATAATAATTAAAAAAGAAGGAAAATAGGAGTTATAATATTTTCATCAATTTCCACATTTTAAATTTTCTATGTTACCATGGTCTTATAAGGCTGTTTTCGGTTAATGTTAAAGTATAGGACCCGAATTTGGAACATTTTTTCAGATATAAAAGAAATTAAAAATTAATATGATATTCTGGCTTCACTATCCTTTAAAGAGCAGCATTTTTTATCATACTTCCCATTTTTAACTGAGTTGATTCATTTTTTTCTGGTATAAAATGTGTTCGCATTTTTTATCCTATACCATAATGTTAAATGGGCTTTGCCTTCCCGTATTAAAACAAAAAAAGAAAGCATTCACGGAATATTTTGAAATTTTTAAAAACACTATTGTTAACAGAGGTACCAGTTATAATATTAAAAATTTCCATGGAAAAAGGGTTATTTTTGCATCTGAAAATGTGCTTCGCGTTTAGTTAGAGCTCTCGTACTTTTACCAAAGACAGCCTTAAAGCATTTTCCCCCCTCCATTAATCCTCATGTTGAGGTCTGCGTGAAATAGGTAACATATGTATGCGGCCCAGCAGAAAAAAAGTTTGAGTACCCCTGTTCTAGACCCTCTTCTGTTCTTAGAATTTCTGGAGAATTCTTTGGATCAATGGGGATTGTCTACCATTGCTAGACACACAATCTGGGATTTGAAACAACAACAATCAACTATCTTCTGTATATTACTTGACATCGTGAGATATTGGAGGATTAACAACGATAACAACAGATGCCAAACTTACACTGGCTGACGAGCTAGTGTACGAGGCCTAACGATTATCACGCCGATGATGGTAGGATAATTGATTTTTGTGGAAAGAGGGTTTCAGGAAGTGGTATCCATCATCTCGTATGGTGTGGGTTTTCATAGACATAATACGATGAAAGTGAACTGCAGAAGGCTTAGAGTTGAAATCTGTCTATGGAATATAATATTCCATTTTTGTAAACAAAATATTTTCTTCCTATGATTTCATTTGTGTCAATCGTTGTTGTACGACTTAATAATAACTTAGTCAACAGATTAACGTTATCCAGTATTAATTGCGATGTTACGAAAATAGGTTATCATACCAGGCCCACTAAAAATATAGGTTTCATAGAGATAAATAAAAGTACCATTTTATGATTTATTGAAGTGTGATACACAAACTCCAAGAAACTAGAAAATTTAATCTAAGGTATACATTCTACAGAAAATGTTTTTCAGGTGTGTATAAAACTAAGCAAAAGCCACGATGGTGACAATTTTGACAGTTTCCTTCCCTTGGCTCATTAAAGATCCATAAATAATTCTAAGAAAGTATGATTGATGATCTGAAACCAAAAAGGGCGGGGGCGCGGGAAATGGTGCAAGGAATTCGCCACTTAGTGTCAAAATCAATCACATTTCTGTAAATAACATTTTGATTTAATGCAACGTTTGACACTTTCTTGGATTATGAGTTTAATACATCTCTCCTGTATAAGTGATATTTCTTGTAACTGTAATTTACGGCATTCGATAAATGTATTTATTGAGTTATAAATCTCTGATGCAAGAAATATAATAAAGGACATAATACAATAATATATTTTGTGATAAATATAATAAATAACAGAAATGTGTAAAGTTTTTAATTAATAATCAAATGTATCTGGTGGTTTATTTTGAGAAATGTTTTTGTTTGATGTGTCATATTTTTAGGTAATAAAGTTTGGATTATAATGCACTATTTCACACAATTTGTATTTGAACTACAGGGTTGTTAGGAATAAATTACCGGATTGCAAAATTTAATAATTCCCAGATGAATAAACAGAAAATGATAATTAAGATTGTGAGCGCCCCCCCCCCCTTAAGTGACCGTTTCTTTGATTGTCATCGTGAGCTAGAGGTGTAGGATTTGCAAAAGGAATAGACATTTTTAATTCTTCACACATATGACTTTATTAAGAATAAAACTTAAATGTCTAACAATTTAGATAATATTATTTAAGCGAGAATCTATAATGAAAAAACACTCAGTAATAGTTAAACCGAATCGCGTAACTTAGATCTCTATAAATACTTAATTCGCCTATTCTCACTTCTAATAATATTACAAGTCCTAATATCAAATAATCAATCCTACCTTAATCCAAATTTGGTTCAATCTTATGAAGAGGCGTCTGGGCGCGCGTGCAATGGTATGCACCTTGACCTAAAGTCTTTAATCTTCAAGGTAAGTTCACAATTGGCTGTCAATTCTCGTTTGTATTACTTTCACACATAGCATTCCCCAAATTGCCATACGACTTCCTGAAACTTCTGTTATTTAAAAGCTATCTTATTTGCATTTCCTCTTCACATTTCGCTTCTTGGGTTTGGGTTGGAAAAGAGTTGCCATTAATCTTGGCCCCTAAAGAACCCAGAGGTTATGTTAAAGAAAAGACGCGTGAGCCCGTCACAAGATGTCATTGTAAAGATACAATATGAAATTTTTATTCGTACGTAACGTTTTTTGACTTAAAGTAAATACGAGTTGATTGAAAAAATGATCGTTTTCAATAGCTTCATCCATGTAACGGCATAATTTAAACTTTGAAACTCGTCATTATGGTTCAATGCTTGCAAGGTTTTGAATTTGTAGGGTTTAAAATGCAACACAGTCTATATGGTAGACTGAGGTAAAAGAAGTTCATGACTTGCACAAATCATCGATTTTCTTTTACTGCGTATAAAAGTCTCTTGCACTATTTCAACATTATCTGGCGAACAACCTGGTGGCCCTTGACTTTTGCTTTAACACAGACATCCAATTTCCTGGAACTGTTTATACCAGGGGTACTCAACCTTTTTTTCTGCTGGGCCGCATACATATGTCAGTTATTTCATGCGGGCCGCATACATATGTTAGTTATTTCACGCGGGCCGGTACATGGGGATAAATGAAGGAGAAATGCTTTAAGATATCCGAATACGTTCGGAACCGAGGTTTTAAAATAGCACATAAATGGATAATTTTCATGATATTTAGTGTCATTTAGATTAGAACACATGTATAAAATTGTTTTAAGGATATTTTGACAAAAAACACATTATTTAAATACATTTCTGCAAAAAATTAACTTAGAATAACCTTTTTCAAAATATTCTCCTTTTGTCAAAATTGCTTCTATTATAATAATATTTTGCCTGTATATAGCTCAGACCTCTGTACAAAGGCATGGAGGCATGAATTTTGAAGAATTCACATTATTTTCATAGTTACAATCAATTGAAATAATTATCGGCGTTTTTTTCTGAAATTTTCTCCCCTCTGTTGTCGTAAAACATGGATAAACCCACACTTCTAAGTTATATATTTCAAACATTCTAGTAGAGCCTCTGTAGAGAAATCTGAGCTATATACAGGCAAAATATTATTATATTAGAAGCACTTTTCACAAAAGGAGAATATTTTAAAAATGGGTCATTCTATGTTCATTTTTGGTCAAAATATTGTACTTAAATAATTTTTTATTGTAATACTATTCTTAAAACAATTTTATATACATTTGCTAATCGAAGTGACACTAAAGATCATAAATATTAACCATTTATACGCTTTTGCAAAATCACGGTTCCGAACGTAGTCGGATACCTTACGACCAAAATAACACTGGAAATTTAAAATGTGGAAAACTGATCAAAGTATTATAAGTTCTGTTTTGCTTTTTTTTAATTATTAATTTTTAAAAATATTTTTGTCACTAACACAAAATTGGAAGCAATTAAAAATACTCTTTCACAATTTCTGCATCAGTAAACGGTTTCATATGATTATCTATAATATAACAAACTTCACTGGATGTCTTTGTTACCGCTGAGATATTACCATTTACAGAACAATTTGATACTGCCACAAAGATTATCCAAGAAAGCCTATTTATCACCTCTTGAAAGAGGTCTTCGAGGAAAAGTGTCATTGAATGTGTGATTCCAGATTATTGATATTTTTTTAAATTACAGCACTTTCGTGTCAAATCAAACAAGTACTGTTCCATGTTAGTTTTTCACTACAAAATACCAAATTACCGAGGCGTAGCTACCTCCGTATCAGCCGTATCAATGATACGGGGCCCCTACACATGTAACTACAGTACAAATAACAGAGCTTCCACATCTAAAAAAGAACCCCGAAGAAATTTTGATACAGGGACCCCTCAGAGCTATCTACACCAGTGCTCCTAGTCGTCTTGAAACGATGTATTTTCTTCGAACATTTTTCGCTTGCTAGACATGAAAGTTAAAAATTAGTTCCTCCCATAAAATTGTCGCTACTCCACTATTGTCTGTTATCACTAACCGTAACCGTTCCAAATGGAAAAAGAATACCAATTCCTACCCATACGATACCGACAGCAAAAAGCAAAATTGATATCTATGATTTCTTGACAAAAGATTTCACACTAAATTTTTAATTCAATGTTCTCAATTCAATAAGTAAATTTCTCCGACCCATGACCGGACCACTTAAAAAGGCTCGGTGTCCCGCAGGTTGAGTATAGCTGGCTTATACCATCTTCTTATACTCTTCAATGTCGGTGCATTTCTATGGTCTTTCAGCGAAATTCACGCTGAATTGTGATTACTGACAGACCTTTTGAAAACGAGAGCACACAAAACGCCTTACACCCCTGCGATGTCATTTTCACTTCTATTCACAATTACAAAAACTTCTTGATTATAACTTTGCTGTCAACGATTGGATAAAAACAATGTTACAAACTAAGAATTTCATATCGTATCTTTACAATGACTTATTAATTATCATTTTCTGTTAATTGGTCTGGGAATTATTAAATTTCATAATATGGTCATTCATTTCTGATGACCCTATATAATTGATGTAAGAGAGTCAATTTTAAGGCGAGTCGTTGTTAATAAATATTAATGTATGAAATATATGGTAGGAACATTATTAAATTTTTTCTTTACATCTTAAGCTGTTTTTCTGATATTACCTTGTTTATTTCAGTGCTAATAATACACTTCCACACACCTTTCTATACAAATCAGTCATATGAAGTGATATGAGTGTGTTGAGCGTGAAAGTTCCAGTGCTAAAGTAGTTATTGATACGCTTTGGTCTACAAAAGTGGTCTTCAAACTTTTTTGACTCATGGAAACCGTACAATTATGCGTTTTAGGGAAACCCCATTCCAGCTTACACTTTGAATATATCTTAAAATAATATTTAAAGTAGATCAACATGTGTTGAAGGTTTATATATATATATAGTTATAGATATATATTTTTTTCTAAATTTTAATAACTTTATTAGTCATTGTATTGAACATGGATATCCTGCTAATTTTCTTTACCTTTATATTTCTAATAGTTTTTAGGGAAATAACAATATGTAAATCTACATTAAGTTGGTGTGTGGATGGTTTTTATTTTATTTTATTTTAAATTAATTATATAATTACTCAGAAGAGGCCACTGCATGTTTTATAAAATTAATAATGCTTTATTTCAATTTATTATCATTGTGTATGTTTAGGTAGTCAATTAATTTTGTATCAGTATTTAAGGTTAAAAATTAATATATATAGACTTTCTTTTATTTTATCATAGTTTACTAATTTTACTTTTATGCGGTACTGCTAATACTGTCTTTGAATTTGGCGGGAAACTTTAACCTGATGCAGAGCTCACAAAGTTTTTATCATCTTCCAGTATAATTTAATCGATTTTAACTCTATTATAGTAAGTAGTCTATATTAAATTTTATTGTTATATTTTAATAGTATTATGCATTTTATTTTGTAATAACTACATTTCTATAATATTTCTCCTTTCCTTATGACCCATTGTATAGGCAAATTTCAGGTGAAGGTTGACTAGTCCCAAAACTTTGTTTAAACCTACAATTTTGGTTCCTAAGGCAAAGAGTTTGCTATTGCACTACTGTGGCCAATATTTCCTACTGTCTTGAATGGTTATAAAGTTTATAACTATTTGTATATATTATTATGGGTTATATATATATAATTCTGACATTATAAAAAATATTCCCTTTCTATTTATTAACTTGACACATTCCAGATTAAAATTAGTCTCGAAATATCATAAACTTTCTTCACTGCTGCCTTTAACGCACAGTCTATTTCATTGCAACTTAAACAATTTCTAGGTAATTAAATTAATTAATGCGTTGTGTGAAATAATTTATTAAGTGAATGGAAATTCAACTGCTATTGTAACTTAAAAGTGCATTAATAATTTAACATTCTGAATTGCATTTATTGCCCGTTTTATGTATTTAGGTGATTATTTCCGCAATTTTAAACATTCAAGTATCATACATATTTATTAGCGTTTCAAAAGAATTTTACAATTACAAATTCAGAGAAAAACAAATGTATTTAAATAGTAAAATAATTGCATTAAACAGTAAATATTTAAATAAAAAACAAATAGTTAAAAAAGGTTAAGAAAAACACTATTTCTTTATATAAATATTTTTGTGGCATTTAATTCATAAAACTTCTTGGTTTTAATTGTTAATGAAATGAATGTTATATTACCAGAAAAGTAATAAGAGAGAACTAAACTCTTTGTTATTAAAGTATAAATGTTGGCATTATAAACATAATTTAAAGGTTTTTGTTTTTATAAATGAAGATTAAATAAATTGAATAAATCTAAGATTATAATTACTTATTTATTATAATGTAGTTCATGAATTTTCCTTCATATATTTAAATAAAAAAAAATTGTGGCATTGAGGGTAAGAAAAAGTTTTGAAAATACAATATAAGAATGTTAAATAAGTTAATTGTCATATGTAATTATTAGAAGCGGATTTTTTCTTCAAGAAATTCATTTATCAATGACTTGTTTATTTTCAATTTATGAAATAGTATTTTTTTTCTCAAAATTTTAGTAAATATTTAATTTATTGAGAATGCTTAAACCCATTTCTTCTCAAGAGAATTTTTCTTAATACATTTTGCCGTGTGTTATGGAAAGTAATTTTGTTTTTGTTTGTTTGTTTATAAATAAAATTGTTTTGTTAAAACGTTAATTTAAAATAGTTTTATAAAAATAAAATTATATAATTATTACTTGAGGAAAAAGAATTTAGAACGTTTAAATAATTAAATTTTTTACAGAAAGTAATGAAAATTAATATTTATGATAGAGAACTTTTTTTTTATCCTAATCGACATTTCTTTCTTGTTCGAATAAAAACTCAATGATTTTACATTTATTGAAACAAAATTTTACGAAAAACATTTGTTGAATAAAACATTTTTAAGAAATAATAAGAAAATTAATATTAAAATGATAAAAAAAATTAATTAATAAGAAACAATATTTTTAGAAGTAAGATTTGACGCATAGGTTGCTTTTGAGTTTCATTCACAATAAGTTGTAAAATGTTTTCCTCAAATTCACTATTTTATTTTATTTTATTTTATTATTTAAATATTGTAATTAGTTTATAAGAATTTATGTTTTAATAGAGAAAAAAAAGTTTTCATTTCAAAAATAAATATAAAGTTTACTTATAAAATATTTTACTTAATAGAGAAAAAAAGGGTGTTTTTAAACTAAAATGCATGAGAAATTTACTTATTTTTGAATCTAAAAAAAACAGAAAATAAGAAAAAAAAATTCAATCACGAATTATACTAATTTATGGAAAAATATGAAACGAGCAAATGAAGATACAGTTTAAAGATATAATAAATAAAAAAAATCTTTTTTCGTTTATTTTATTCTGAATGAAATAAATTCTCACACACATTCAAAAAGGTCATGATAATTTTAAAAAAAATTCTGCAGACTCTTATTAACTTGGGTTTGATAAAAAGGTAACAATTAGATGAAAATGAATAGAATTTTAAAATATAAATCAAATAAGCCAGATTTTAACTATTAAAGTTCAAAGAAAAGATTCCTATGTTCAGTATCTTTTGTTTAATGCTTTCTATATAACTGTATTTATAACTGAACTTGACTCTAAATTACAGAAATTGAAAGTTCTGTCCTTAAAAAAATTAAGAATAACTTAAGATTTTACTGATTATTCAGTTACATATATTTTAGATTATAATTCCTCCAGCAGTTTCAAAAAGTAAGACAACATCAACATTTCCTTGTTTCTTTTTAAATATGCTGTAATTAAATAAATGACACACGTCATGTAATTTCTAAACTAGTAAGGGGAAGTAGAATGATAAAATTATGCATTTTATAAGAAATGTATTTCTGATTAAAATTATATAATGTAAATATATATTTACATTAGATGAAAAACTGGGTAGCATTAAACTTTTAATGCCTTTATTATAAAAAGAGAATCCTCAATTTGTAATGTTTATAGATAGTGCAGCATCTATCTATTTTTATTTACAGAATTTAATCAAGGATTTTAGTCTTCACTATTTATATTGAATCTTTTTTTTAGCATTTATCTCTTTTGTCTCCATATTAGAATATATTAAAGAAATAGTAATAAAACAATAACAATAAATGAAATAATAGTTAGATTAAATAACCTACAAAAATCAGAGGAATTTTAAATTCTGAAATAGGGAATGCAGAAATAAATTTCATTGTACAAAGAAAATATACAAACTCTGACAATAAAGTTCGGTGAATGAAGTCAGAACTGCCAAACTGGTAACACTGGCGAAATGCAATTCTGCTCATACATAGTAGCAGGTGTTGACCATCTGCCCCTACCATTGTTCAGTTGACACTCATTTGTGTTCCGTGTAAGACCTGTTTTACAAAGTGCTTGTTTAGTAAGTTGGTTCTTAACTGAGAACAGGAAAATGAACTTACAAAAGATCAATTTAAAGTTTTCTTTTAAGCTTGGAAAGACACCAAAAGAAACTTATATGATGCTGTTATGTGTTTATGAAGATCAAGCACTGTCCATGAAGTGTGTACACGGGTAGTTCACCAGTTTTTCAGAAGGTCGGGAATGTGTTTCTGATAACCCCTGCAGCGAAAGACTGGTGATCTCCACAAGTGACGAAAATATTGAGAAAAAAAGAAGTAATTAATCATTAAAGTTCGTCAATGGATTGTGCGCATGATAGTTGATGAACTGTAGATTAACAAACTACTGTAGATGTGACAAATCGTTATCCAGAATTTAGGGATGAGTAAAATGTGTTATTGATATTGACGATATTCCTGACATCCAACGAAACGTGACGAGGCTTTTGAACTCCATCTCAAAAGAAGACTTTTCGCAAAGTTTGCAGGTCTTGTATAGCAGATTTTAGGGAGACATAGCTATGGCAGGTGACTATTTCAAAGCAGAGTAAGATAACTTTTGTTAATATTTCATCTACGTTAATTTTACAGGACTATTCCCCCTAACTTTATTGTCAAAGGTTGTATATTATGTTTTCTAAGCCAATATGTTATGTTTTCTAAGGCTGTCATTGACTTAGGGCAGTGAAGTAGGGTTAAGCTTCATTTAAAGGATCTTGTCTTCTTGTTTGGTAAAAAATTCATACATAATGTTGAAAAACAATTGAAGACTATAAAATATGATGATAAAACATTTTGGTTTTACACACATAAACAGCCAGTAATACAATCAATTAAATTAATCTTATCTACGCTACCTAAAGGCCAAGCTACAATCAATTTTATAAAGTTAGAAAAACCGGAAGTGGGTCTTTGATCTACCAGAAGTGGGCATTTAAATTGTTCAAAATTTATCATGGCGAGTCTAATAACTCAAAATATTATACACGTATTTCTATAAAACTTTTTCAACCTGATATTTATGCTATTTTCTAGAAAATGCACTAAAATATTTCTTATCGTATGAATACTTTTTCCGTTAGGGCCTGTTATTTAAATAATAGTCTCATACAGAATATGACTTTTCTTATAATATTTACTCAATTAGCTTTAAAATTTTCAAATTTTAATAAAACATTAAAATTTTAGGACATTCTCTAGGTAAATGTATCTAACTTGTTTGGGTAATACTTCTACTAAAAAATATAAATTTATTACGTTTTTCTCTAATTGCTTTGAAGTCTTACAAAAATATTACTAAAATTTCACTTATAATTGTGATTTTTGTGAAATTTAGGCAATTTATTTTAAATATTGTTGGTCAAATATTAGTATTTATTGCTATTGAGTCCTAAAAATGATTTATAATGTTTTAAGTGTGTTATTTTGTCAAAAAGTACTCTGAACGTGATCGGATACCAACTAAAACAATGGTCTTTAAACTCTTTCAACTCTCGTAACCCCTTGGAGGTGTTTTCGTGGAGCCCCATTCCCCACACATACTTAGAAGAATATATCTCAAATTAATATTTAAAGTAGATCAACATATTATAGGTACAGTAAGACCCCGCTTATCGCTGTTTCGTTTAGCGCTGTTTCGCGGTTTAGCTCTCTTTTATTTCAACCCGGGGATTCCCCGAAATTGTAGGTTTCAAGATATGTACATAACATATCCGAAACAGTGTAGTTGAGTTTCTTGTTTGGTGCGGTGCTGTACGGACGCATTTTTATCATTTGAAACATTTGTTGACATTATTGTAAGTATAAACTTATATAATACTATAACGATTAACATAGTGACAAATATTATGATCTTTAGTTTTTATCATGGGTGATAATTAAAAACAAGAATACTTTAGTTTTTATCATGGGTGATAATTAAAAACAAGAATAGAAAGCAACCAGAAAAAGCATTTCACTGGAAACTAAAATGCAAGTGATTAGAAGATTAGATTCTGGTGAACGTCCATCTCAAATTAGTGCTGTATTGAATTCAGCAACTTCAACAAGATGCCTTCTTGACAAAAAGGCAGAAAATTGGAAACACAGAATAGATAGAATGATCTGACTGACTTGGAATTTTATTTGTTTCTATATGTTTTTATTCGTTTTTATTGTTTTTATTTTTGTAAGAAATAAATGTTTGGTTTTATTTTTATTAAAAAACAAACATAGATTTAAATTTAATACCTAACCAATTTTCTATCCATCTTCCCCTAACCCCATTATTTACATGTTAAGATAGCCTCGTTTAGCGCTGTTTCGCATTACGCTCTACTTTGATGGAACGTATCCCCCGCGTTAAGCGGGGTCTTACTGTACTTTATGTGAAGGCAAAAAACAACAAAAAAAAAAGAAGTGTGTTGCATTTATTATTAAAAAATTGTAATCTAGCTTTTTAATGTACTTTACTCATTAATTATATTAATTTGTGATCCAAGTGTCACCTACCCTTGTTTATATTTAGTAACTGGGATATGTACCTGCATTTTTTCACACAAATTGCCGAAGTCTATGTCTATTGAATTTATATGCAGTCGCATTTCATATTCTGCGTTTGATTTATTTTTTGTACTTTTTTTCCCTAGCCACCAACGCTGAGAAATATATTTCCCTTAAATACAATGTTCTGAATGGCATTAAAATATTTTAGCTGTGTGAGAAATACTGTGTATTTTTCATGAATTTGCAACCTAAAATTTAGGAGCGTTATTGCTTATATTTAGATTTTAACATTGAATATGTTTGTAAATTGTTTCCTCTCATTCATTATAGGTGTTTTTTTCCACAAATGCAAAATGATGTATTCATTAGAAAATTATTTAGATATACAAGACACTGTGTTAATTAAAGAGTATAAAATCGTCTCGTGGAACCCAAGGTACGAGTAGTAAACAATAGAGTATTGATAATCTAGTAGAAAACATATATGTATATATATATATATATATATATATATGACATGATTTGAAGTCAGAAACATACTTAGTTTTTAAAAAGGCTCTTTATTTGATGAAATTTAGACATATTCTGACGCTAAGAGGCAGAGAGAAAAAACGAACGCCACCAAAAATCTTAAATGGGTTAACACTTAAAACACAGATCGCGGATTTCATGAGTGCACTTGAAAGTTAATGCTGACATATAGGGCTATTAAATATAACGATCTGGAATTCGACATGTTTATTGGCTAGGCCATATTTTCGGAAGAAATAAATGGGTGATTAGTTTGATACTTGAAGAGGTAATGATAAAAAATAAAAATTAAGTGCTAGATAGGGAATTTAATTTTTAATCTAATATAATTATCCTTTCATATATATATATATATATATATATATATATATATATATAAAGATAAAACATTTTAAATTTTCTTTTATTATATTATAACAAAATTTTGAAAAGTGCTGAAAAATATAGTTTATTATATCTAAATATAATTTTCAGTTTGAATGAATAGAATGAGTTTTAGATACTTGTAATTATACAAACTTCATAGAAATAATAATTTTGCGTACATTTTTTTAAGTATCTTCTCGAATTTTTGTATTGTGTCTCGTGGAACTCTTGGGATGCCTAGTGGAATCCCAGGGTTCTGTGGAACACAGTTTAAAGACCACGGAACTAAAAAAAAAAAACTTTCCAATAACTTTAATTGAAGATTGTTAGATTATATATATGGAATAAGAACATTTGTATTTAGATAACTATATATGCAGCAGAACAAGAAAACATTCTTCTAATTCTCGTAGTACAAAAGAAAAAGTAACAAAGAAAACAGTAAAGTATGATATTAATTGAAAAATCAGTTCTTTTTCAACACTTGCATTTTGAAATAAAAATTCACTTTTTCTCAAGTAAACAAATTTTTTTTATTTCCCCTTTACACATGCCTCACATTTATTTCTTAACATTTTCTATAGATATTTCGCTTTCAAGTATGTCTGGGGTTTTGTCTGCATGTGACTTGCACAAGAAATTTTTGCTACTATTCACTGGAGGACTGGTTACTGAAATGCAATACAAACAGAGATGCGCGGGCAAACTTTGCATGTTCTATTTGTTCTATACTACGCACAGCTGCAAAGAAGTTGTGGCATCCAGGGTATATATATTTTGTTTATTCCTGCATGTGCCACACTACGCGAAATTCACAGTCATAAGCTAAAAATCTAAGAATATAGGGGATATTGGAATAGACATTCAAAAAGAATAAAGTGACTTTGTGATAGTAAAAATATGTCATCTTTTCCTCGCAGAATTTACTTTCATCTAAAGTAAGAACTGAAATATATATTGGATATGTATTTTAGAATATTGCTTGCAGATGTAAGCAAACTATTATTAATGATTTATTCTAAACTATTCCTTATATATAATAAGCAAAATTTTGTGAAATTTGTAACAATTGTGATACAAAATTAATAATTTAAGAAATCTTCAAATAAAAAGAAGGAATGAACTTTTTTTTTTTTAAATTTTTTATATCACTTTTTTAACAAATCTTTATTTTAAACCTCCTGAGTTGTCGCGACACTTTGAATTCTGGTGAATTTGGATGTACAAATGTAGTACAAAATGTAGTTTTTTTGTAGTAAATAAAGAGTTTTGAGTTGATAGGATATAGTTTAATTATTTTCCCGATAATCACAAGTCAAAATTATTTGACGGCACGTCTATACTTCATTAAATATTTCTTTAGAAAAATATTGCACCTTGATCCATAAAGGTTCGCAACCCTGAACTAGGGTAATACTAGAGGAAGTTGATGAAATTTTGAAATATTAATTATTTATTAATGCACTCACACCTACTGAAGCAATATTACGGCTATTGGCAACGGACCTCGTAACTCTGAATCTTCGTCATGAACTGGAACTCGATCACTGTAGTTACCTTGAAATATTGAATGAAAAGACCGATGATGTAGCAACAATTGAAATGGTATTCTATTTGTCAAGCTTCTATACGACGCAAATCTGAGGCCTTTTAACGATTTCTCGACTTAGTGCACAATATCTTGGGTTTGAATATCGCCACTATGAAGCTCTTAACTTTAAGGTATCCGACTACGTTCGGAACCGTGATTGTGCAAAAGCGCATAAATGGATAATTTTCATGATATTTAGTGTCACTTTGATTAGAATGCATGTATAAAATTGTTTTAAGGACATTTTGACAAAAAAAAATAAATAAATACAATATTTTAGTAAAAAATTAACTTAGAATAATCTTTTTCAAAATATTCTCCTTTTGTGAAAAATGCTTTTATTATAATAATATTTTGCCTGTATATAGCTCAGACCTCTCTACAGAGGCTCAACTAGAATGTTTGAAATATATAACTTAGAAGTGGGTTTATCCATATTTTACGACAACAGAGGAGAGCAATTTTAAGAAAAAAACGCCAATAATTATTTCAATGGGTAGTAACTCTGAAAATAATGTGAACTTTTCAAAAATTCTAGTTGAGCCTCTGTAGAGAGGCCTGAGCTATGTACAGGCAAAATATTATTATAATAAAAGCATTTTTTACAAAAGGAGAACATTTTGAAAAAAGATTATTCTAAGTTAATTTTTTGCCAAAATATTGTATTTAAAAGTTTGTTTTTTTGTCAAAATGTCCTTAAAACAATTTTATGCATGTATTCTCTAATCTGAGTGACACTAAATATCATAAAAATCATCCATTTATGTGCTTCTTTAAAATCACGATTCCGAACGTAGTCGGATACCTTAAAAGTTATCTTACGCCATTCCAACTCTTCATCATAAACCATGTAAATTGACTCCTATGTGAAATCAATACCCTTTTTCATGTTGTACGCTGAAAGTTTGGATAAGAAAATCATCTTTGAATTCATTTATTGTCCACAAATGCACATTACATGGAATCTAATGGATTCTGGAGCAATTACGAACGTAATTGGTTAATTAATTTGGGCGATTACTTTTAGGGTGTGGTTTTTCCACTGATGGATGATTTTTTTTTATTTCGTTCAATTGATTAAGAACACGTTCTTATCATAATGAACTGTCTGGATGCTTCTTTTTTAATAACAGAAGATGATAGTTAGTTATTTTTTGAGTCTATATTTAAGTGATTTTCATAACCGGGTAAAAACCAAGGATGTTTTTACCATTTTCCTGATTCCCAGTCTTTATAGAAATAAGCTACAATAAAGTGTTTTTGCTGCTCTTTTATCTTCCTTTATTTTTTTTAATGTGATCCTTTTATCTGTTGCAAAGTTTGAATTCTTAAGGTGATGGACACACCATATTTCATAACAAAGTTAATATTGATCTAATAATGAAAAGCTCTATACCTTTACAGAATTAATATTATACTGATACAAAATGATACACACCACACAATCACATACATATACACACTCATACACATACATAGACACACATACACACATGCATAGATACAT
>BMAV01024875.1:121368-135656 GCA_019973955.1 Trichonephila inaurata madagascariensis
TACATACACATACACACATGCATAGATACATATACATACACATACACTCATGCACATACACATCTATTCATACATATACACAAATACACATATATATATATACACATACACCCATGCACATAGAGACAGACTAACACACATACACATGCATATACGCACATATGCATATACGTATATATGCATATACACACACATGCATATATGTATATATGCATATATACACATGCATATACGTATATATGCATACACACATATATACACACATACTTATAGATACACAGAAATTTACACATACACACTCAAACACATACACCCATACACATACACAAACACATACACATACACCCATACACATGTAACATACGTACACACATATACACGCATGCTTACATATACATAAATAATATGCATAGACATACTACATACACACATACATAGATGTACATAAATAAAAATGAATAACACACACACACACATGCATGCATACGTATATACACATGTTCTACAAATCTGTTCGAAAATCAGCCTCTATCACAAATGGAGAAAATCCATGCAGAATCATATTAATAATTCCATTTCAAAATTTTACAGAAATGCATTCAATTTTAAATTTTCTGAATAAAGCTTAAGAGCTTTAATATTTCACATTGGGAGAAAAAACAAGAATATTCTGAAATTCACTTCAAGAAGGAATATATATATATATATATATATATATATATATATATATATACATATTTCTTATTTCAAGACATGTGTTTGTTCAAACCATTTCTTTGTTCAACAAAGATCAAAGATTTATATTAAACATATGAACACACAATCACACTATACAAAACTATAAAAATTTGAAAGGACAAAGATTCCCCAACTTTTGTATTACATAGAAATTTCATTTCCATTTCAAAGGAAATGAATCGAAGGACATTTTAATTTATTATAAAATAAAGTTAAAGGCCACGCAAGGCGACATGTTTCCAAAATTTCCTTATGACAAATGGAATTTGCATGTTTTTATAACATGACTGCATTGTCAGTATTTGCAGTTTTTCGCAGCTTAAAAATGATAAATGATGACGGATGTGAGGATATTTCGTGACACACAAAGGTATTTATCAAAATGTGCATATATACCTGATATGTGTCTGTATGCACCAAATATCCCGGAAAAATAATTATTTTCTCTGTCTTTACAAATCTTAACTAGTATTCGCTGTTGGTTATCGTTTTTTATCATTAGTATAACCAAAAACTCGGAAGACGTAGGGTTATTTAGTTCCAAATGATGAATCACACATTTATACATTTTCTAATCAACTTTATAATAGAAATATTTGTGAATGCTATATCTCTTGGAATAATTAATTTCATGGGAATTTAAGGAATGGTTTATTTTTATTTCCTTTACAAACGGTTACTTTCATTGTATCTTTTTGTTGTTGATAATTTTAAAGTTTTTAGAATAGATTATTTATTAATACCAATGTTATTTTTAACGCGAAAGAATGTGTTAAACTATTAGATTGTTAAATTGCATTGTTGTCCATACAAGCCACCCAGACAAGATAGTGGTTAGTGCCGCTGACAGTTGTAAAGAGGGTCCGGGTTCAAATCCTGGAGAAGGAATGCATGTTTGTACATGTATAGTGCTTGTGTGGCACTTTTAAGGTATCCGACTACGTTCGGAACCGTGAATTTGCCAAAGCGTTTAAATGGATAATATTTATAATATTTAGTGTCACTTTAGATTAGAAAATGTATATAAAATTGTTTTAAGAATAGTATTAGAATAAAAAATTATTTAAGTACAATATTTTGACAAAAAGTGAACATAGAATGACCCATTTTCAAAATTTTCTCCTTTTGTGAAAAAGGCTTCTATTATAATAATATTTTGCCTGTATATAGTTCAGACCTCTTTACAGAGGAATAACTAGAATTTTTGAAATAGATAACTTAGCAGTGGGTTTATCCATGTTTTAAGACAACAGAGGGGAGAATTTTTAAGAAAAAAACGCCGATAATTATTTCAATTGGTGGTAACTCTGAAAATAAGGGGAATTTTTCAAAAATCATAGTTCTGACTCTCTGGAGAAGTCTTTGCTTTATATAAGCGCGCGCGTGCGAATTATTATTATTTTAGAAGCCTTTTTTATAAAGGGAGAACATTTTGAAAAAAAATTATTCTAAGTTAATTTTTTGCCAAAATATTGTATTTAAATAATTTTGTTTGTTAAAATGTTCTAAAAACATTTTTGTACAGGTATTCTAATCTGACACTAAATATCATGAATATTATCCATTTATGCGCTTTTTTAAAATCATGGTTCCGAACGTAGTCAGATACCTTAATATTCAACGATCTGAAAGTCCTCTTTAGGGGTTGGTGGTGAGGTAGAGGGATGAGAGACCCCAAGGTATTCTTCCTCAAAATTGGGGGGGGGAATGGAGCCAAAACATACTACCCCCTTTATGATGTGCAAAGGCTATGGCCAAAAACGACAGACGTATTATAGCCCTTGCCACGATGTTAGTCCCAAACTGACTCCCTCGATCAGATGAATTAGTAACAACACCGACTTTGAAAACAAGTCATGCTAAAGCAAAAATCACAAATAACGAAAAATGCCAAGATGAAATGTAAGAAATAAAACCTCCTTTTTTTTGTTTTCTGGAACAGGAAAAAACAGTATATGGTATAGCTGACCTACAGTACATACTGTTTCCGGCCTCAATATTGAGAAAAAGAGATTTTGTATTAGGGTGTGGCTGTCCATGCTGCTTTTACATGTAGATAGAGTTATTTATCGTAGTAGCCTGTCGTGTACTCTGTAGCATTTGTTTGCCAATTATTAACCTCATATGTTCTATTAGCAACATATATCAAGAATGGAAAAGCCAAGGCAGAAATACAAGGTTGTGGATAATGAAGAACTGAGAAAAATTGAGCCTCGGGTTTTATCTTTCAAAATTATGTTGAAAGTTCATCAAATAGATGTTTACGAAAAAGGGCGCTGATAGGCTCAGAATTTCAGAGATTTAGTGATTGCTGTTTTATGTATCATTACATAAAGTGAGAGAAGAACCGAACGCTTATTAAAATCCCACCATAACAGGTGAAAGACTAACACGGTAATGTTTAATAGAAGATTAATGCAAAATCCCACCGCTGTTCCACTACACTCGAATCCGTCCTCCTGATGTTTTAGGCAGAGCAGAGATTCATTTGAGAAGACAAAGTAATTTCATTCAAATGTTTTATGTTTCCTAATCATCATTATAGATAAATTGTTGGTTGTCGTGTTTATGGAAATGGAAAGTTATTTTCATCTATAGGACTGAAAGTCCTATGTACCACGTCGGCAATGTCCAGACAGTTGTTCCAATGCAGATCATCCTGAGGACAGTCACTAACTCACTGCAAAATCATCAGAATGGCAGGACAGGAGAACAGGTGTTCAGGGGGTCAGTTCTGTGTTAGGGCAGCTTCTGTATCGCAGATACGTTCTTGTTCCATCTCTTTGGTTCCCCCCTCTCAGGTGGCGCGTGCTGTGTCTGGTGAAGGTATTCGCTAAAGTCTATTTGTGATGGTAATTCAGAAATTTGGTACTTAAATTTTACAATTTGGTCTTTGAATTTAGACTTTGTCACTGAATTTAGCCCCAACCGAATTGGTCAAAGGAGAGGTACCAGTCTAAGAGTACCCCAAAGAAGTTCAATCATTCGGGGCTCTGACAACTAACTTTTTATGGATATGGATTAAAGATAAATCTGACAGGCGCATAGCCAAAATTAGTTTCAGTAATTGAGGTCTTGCTGAATTCCCTCTCTGTTGCAGACGACTCCGAATGATATAGGTTGAGACAGATTGTTACGCAGTAGGCTTTAATTTTTGTGTTTTTCTGGATGTCGTAATTTGATCCAAGAGTACCGTATACTATCGTGCAGTCCTGTATTTAAAAAATAATTTCTCTTTTCATTATTAATATACATTATGACAATCACCATTATTTCTAATACAACATGCCAATCACCTGAAGAGTGAAACAAAGTTTTATATGCATTTCCACGACATACCGTCTCATGCTATTGGAACCTAGGCAGGAAGTTTCTTTAGACTACGTGGTATGGGTGTAGTAATGGCTTCTCGTCCTGTTACATCTTATACTCTCTCGATCGGAGAAAGATCTGGTGAAAATGCTAGCCATGGTGTAACGGATTTGTCAGCGAACCTTTAACTGATCCTCTTGGGTAAATTTATTTATTTTAACTGTATGTTCTATTGAAATTTTTCTCCTGAAGAAGAAGAGTTTAATTATACAAATGGGTTGTTATATTTAAGCGTGGACATTTAGGTACGCGAAGTTAGTCGAGTGCCAACCGAGAGTTAGTAGACGAGTAATTTCTGGATGGTCAGTTATAGCTAATTGGCGAATAACTTATGATAACGACCGGAGGTCTTACAACAAATAAGAGAATTACGGTGAATTATACCGTAGAAGTCCAACGTGTGACCAAGAGTAAGTGAAGTGGATTATATTCATATATTAAGTATCCTTTTAGCCGTGTGATTGCACTTATAATTAGTAGCGTTGTGCAGTTCCTACCCTGAGTTGTTTGATTTAAGTGAATGAGAAATAATAAATTGGAATTTTAACTTGTTATGGCTGATCTTTACTCGAACCCCCAAACACCAACAACCTCAATGAGGTTGTTACAATGGTAAGGTATTGACGTGTTATAGACAAGCTCTAGAGAATGAAGCATTATGTGGTCGAACCATTCTTTTGTTGGAAAAATGGTTGAAACTGGTTTATGAATATGACCCCAACTGGCTGTTGAATCTTTTAAACATGACATTGGCTTATCAAATAGCCCGTAACAAACACTTTATGTGATTTAGCACCATTTACAGTTGGGCCCCATACAAGGGTAACAGGCACAGTTTTGGTATTTACTTAGTAAAAAATGTTAGTTGTACTACACAAAGTTCGAAGGTATAATGTATAAATATAAATTTATATATATATATATATTGTTCAAAAAAGTTTTTTCGATATGTAAATGTTCACACAAAACTGTATAATGTAATGAAAAATAGAACTTAAAATATCCATCGACTTTTAAGTGACCACTTAAATGTCGACTTATTGGCACCAACTTCATCCAGGAATCTTTAGTAGTGTCTCGTCTAAGAGCCTCTTTTACCCAAGAATAATTACTACCTTAGAATAATTATTCCTTTGAACTCCTTTAAACTGAGTTACGCCCATTTGGTTCCAAGATGGGCGTGAAGCCATTATTACTTTTCGTAATAGCAGTCGTTCTGTTACTTTGAATGATTATAACAGTTAAAGAGGTTGGCAGATTAGTTGATGTACCTTAAATATGTTTAACTATTTTGACTACCTCCACAATTTGATTTAGAACATCTGTTCTTGGAAGTTATTGTAATTAAAATTATGAATTTCGACCTTAAAGCATATAACATTTATTGCTCCACAGATTTTAAGAAGATAACCTCTTTCGAGAGGAGCTGTAAATTTTTTTTATGAAATTACTGCTGTAAACTAAGCTATTCCAAGGTTCTTCAAATCAAAATGGAATGCAAATGTAAGTCTCAACTTTAAAGAAATGGAATAATTTAACAAAAGAATTTGAGTTGTGAGAGTTTTTATTGAAATTCATGGAGCAAGATGCAATATGTAATGTAAAGTTTAAGTTCTAAAATTCAATCCCCAATAGTGGTTGGAAGTCATTCTTCTTCGAAAAGTGCTTTTCTTAACCGAGGTTTAAAATTACGAGATTCGTCACAAGTAGCCCTGTTGTTGCTTTATTGTGCAACGTTAATAGACGTAGTACGATCCAAAAATTCGGAAACTTTGGCCTTATATGACGACGAAAGTAAGTACCTAAATTTAAACCACTTGAAATGGATTCTTCCAACCTTCCCCTACCTGGTCAAGTTGGTTTAGTTCATGTCATGTGACCGAACCGCACGCGCAGCTGTTGTATTCCGAAGCTAGTTAGCTTAGTTCTGCGATGTAAAAAAAATGACTTTTCTTGAACAGTGTTGAACATTAAATTCTGTCTTATGTTAAAGTAATATTCGCAAGCAACGCCATTCCTTACATTATAATGACAATTCAATAGAAGCTTGGTAAATCTTGGTGACAGAGCCAAGTTGGCATCATTTTTGGCGACTTGACGAATATTTTGGCCTAACATAAGTGCAATCATTTAGTTGTGTATGTATTTAAGCATAAACAAAAAAAATCTTCAAATTTATCAATGTCCATGAGTTAACTTTTGTCAGTGTCTGTGCATTAAACTGAACACACTAAAACACGTCATTATATTATTTTCCCTGCATCAATACTCAACTTGTGGGAAAATTGGGTTTATAGACAAAGTTCAAACTTGTAAAATAAGATTATGACAACCATAGAAGCAGTAACCAGGGTCACCCGAAGGTCAATAAAGTTGCCTTTGGTGATAAACTTGGTGAAAAATACGATATTGCCAAAGAACTATTGAGAAGTCTGTTCTAGAAATTATTATACTTTACAAAGGACATTTGAAACAAAAGTCAGAGCAGTTCAGAAGAGTGTGGAGTCGAGATCAGAATCTATTTGTGGTGTTGACTGCAAAAATAAAGAGACTTTATCTAAATATACCTGCTAGTGGAACTTTTCTCGAGAGCAGATCTAAATATGTAAATGATATCATTGTAAATATATTTTTAACTTTAGTGTTAGTAGCAATTCCTTTAATATAATTATTTCAATTTAATAAGCCTCTTTATGAACTAAACATCACAATATCAATCCTATTACTGCAGCTTGGATTAAATCATAAAAATTCTTCACTATTTGAAATTTTAATTTTTCGAAATTTTTGTTAATTGAAAACCAATTTATTTTTCAAGTTCTATGATCTAAAATGTTTATTTATGGAATACGTCCATTATTATAAGAGAATTAGTGAAAATTACATACAAAAATACATGTTTTTAATATCAACCATTTTATATTCGAACATTTAGGCTTAATCGTTTGAATTTTAAGTTCCTATCGTTCGACTTAGCTCACTTATTTTCTAAATTCACGTTCCATGACATTACCCAACTGTTCCTTCGAGATAAAATGCAGTTCCTTCGAATATCAAATTAAACTCAGTCGAACGGGAAATGATTAGAATGGCTTTTAATTGACGCAAAGGATTCTGCTAAAGTGCATATTGTTGCCAAGTTTCAAAAAGAATTGAAGAAGATACTTTTTTTATTGAACAATTGGTGCAATTGGATTTAAGGATTAAAGGGATTTACTCAGGTGTTTCTGATTTTTTTTTCTTGAACAGCATTCTTTTTTCAAGGAATTAATTCGATAATCTGATTAAAAGAATGAATGGAAAGAAAAAAAATATTGTTCTGAAATTTTTGTTTCAGAACTTTTTTTTGCTAAATACAATGATGTAGTATAAAATGTATCTCTCTCTCTCTCTCTCTCTCTCTCACACACACACACACACACACACACTTTTCCATACATAGCTATAATGAATAAAATATTATAGCTATGTAAGAAAAAAATGATACAGCTATGAAGCTTGTGTATGAAAAAATATTAAAGCTATGAAACGTGTATGAAAAAATATTAAAGCTATGAAATTCGATTCTGTTGAAGAATTTTATTGGTTTACTTTCAAATATTTTGATAAATTTTTTAACTCTGTCCGATGCGTTTCTTTGTTATGATTCAAAATTTTAGATACTACATAAAAAATTAAAGCTTGTACAGGTCTAAAATTACTTATTTTTTGAACTTTTCATCCATATACTTATACTGAGAGTCTTTCCATAATAATTGAAATTATAAATTTAATGATAAAAAATTCCAACTACATTAGTAAGCATTGCTGTTGGGAATTTTTAATGAATCACGTTTAAAGAATGTACTTCCTGTACGATCCCTTTTACATTCTAAAAAAGTGTCATATAACATGCAGGTGGTTTGTGGTAGGACCACATAGCTTCCTCTTCACATAAATGTTAAGGATAAGGTCAGGACTTAATGAATGTAAGAACTCCAGAAAACTTAAAGGGGCCTACCCTATATCCTTCTGAAAACAACTTTCGTTTGCTATCCAACCTAAATACCAGAGTGTCTAATAGCTGCAGTTATGATTTCAACTACAACCAGTAAATAAATTGTGTTATTTTTTGAGAGGCGTGGCATCCGTTCCACACTGAAACTTCAGTGCAAAAAGGCAAAGATGTATCTCAGATGCTCTCGAAAAGAGCCATGTTCAAATTATGAACACTGTATGACGTTTTTCCGCCTAGAAGCTGCAAGATCGGCTTCCCTATGCAGATAGCATTACACCGCTCATATCCACATATGTACCCCTAAAATATTGCAGGATCCTTTTATCTGACATTACACCGACAAGCGATGGTCATGAGAAAAACAACAGCTGGATTTCCTCCTGGCAGACGAACCTTGAGGGAAATTTAAGGTTTAAGAAAAGATTGCCCCACCCAAGAGGGTGGAGATAGGAATTTGTTTGAAACACTCGATAAGAGATGTTGTGTATACCTTGTGATAGCCCAGGGGTTGGGGGTATCCTCTCTTCTTCATCCACATGACCTATGTTTGAGGGAATGAAAGATTGACCACTCATACTTTCCATAATTAAAATTAGTTTATTATGATCTCAATTTATATTCAGCAAAACAACAATAGTCTAGGAGGCTTATGATCAGGAGTTATGAGACTTAAACGGTAATTCTAACAAATATCGCTATAAACCACTGAATCTATATCTGTAGATTATTTCCTAACTTACTAGAATCCGCTCTGGTATTAAAGCTTAATTTAAACTGTCTTACCGCTATTTCCTCGGAGAACAGCTACAGTCCTGATATCGTCAATATATTCTCCGATCCAACTTGATCCGGCTAAGGGATAATCTTCTGGTCTAGGATCCACTTAAAAATCAACTTCACTGGCACTATTAGACCGACTCATAGAACTTCATCTATCACTTTTAGAACTTCTAGCTCTCTACGCGAATACTAACGTTCCAACATATACAATTCCTAATTTGCATAACCGCGTTCTCTTCTTCGGTTGGTTGGAAAGAATTGCCATTCTGGCCCCAAAGATATACCAAGAGGATTATTAATAGAAGTACCGATACATCCCCGTCATAACCTCCTTCACCAATAACATATTCCGTAGTATTGAAATACTCAATAGTTGGAATAATTCGTATCTAACTGTAAATATTGTAAATAATACCTGTAGACGAAATAAATCGTTTAGTTTTTTAAGTCTCACGATACTCATTAATTTTCCCAAATTGCCTTAATTGTTACTGCCTTCCATGGGCATTCAAATAATGAGCGTGGTTAGCATAGAAAATTTAGCATCAATTTACAGAGCAAATTGTAAGCACAACAAGCTCTGATACGTTTTTTTAAAATATTCTAATATTAAGATTGTAAGTAAATGAGGTAAAGGAACAGCATTATGGTATCCATTCAGTTGATGCAAGCTGCTAATATAGTATGCATTAGCGTTTTAAAAATACTCCGACGGATAATCCATTCATTACTTAAAGAGAAATAATAGATTATACTTGGAAATCTTTAAACCATTTTTTTAATTGTATGCTGCCTTTATAATACCTTTATAGTTTTACAGTTAATTTATTATCCGAATTTCTAACAAATTCGCGCAATTTTTCAAACCAATCAATCAAAATTATAATTAAAAAAACAAATTTTTTCCACTTGATAACTTTATTATTTGTATTATTTATCAGATTCAACTCGTGAGCCTTCAGAAAATCCAATTCTACGATTAACAAGTAATATATATATATATATATATATATATAAATTAAAGTCAATTCCTACTTAGATCAACAAAGAAAAATTATATTTTAGCTACTTTTTATTAAATAGTTACAATTAATATAAATATGCATATACATATGACAAAAATCACAACATTAAGTGGTCATTAATTTTGATTAATTATCATTAAAGTATCGTATTGTTATCCAAAACAATCGTGTGTATAAAATTTCAGTTCAACTGAATGCTTTAAAACGTGAGGAAAAAAATCTTTTAATGTTTTGACCCAAGTCGCTAAAAATGAAGTCAACGTGACTGTATCTGTAATTCTTTAAAAATAGTGTTTCAGTCAATTAATTTTAATTCATTATAATTAAATTATCGTATTTTTATCCAAAATAATAGTGTATAGAAAACTTCAGCTCAAATGAGCGCTTTAAAATGTGAGAAAAAAAACCTTTTCAATTTTTGACACAAGTCGCCAAAAGGGTCGCCAAAAATGATGCCAACATAACTGTATTTGTAATTCTTTAAATAATTAGTTTTAATCAATTAATTCGTATTAATTAAAATTAAATTACTGTATTGTCATCCAAAATAGTCCTGTGTAGAAAATTTCAGCTCATTTGAGCGTTTTAAAATGTATTTTATCAACGATTGAAAATTCCACCAAAATAAATAAATAAATATATGGAGAGTGTTAGCTAATAGTAGGAATTGAAAAAAAACATCAATCACACAGTCCATCAGAAAAAACAGGCAAACAAAAAACACGAATAAAAATAATAAAAAAAAAAACGGTAATTGCGTATTAGCGTCACCACAGTCAAATTCGCTCCAGGCGAATCGCTCTATTTTCTTCCATAATCTAACCAATTAGTTTCTTTTTCTCATATAAATCCCGTTATAGAATCTTTTTTTTTGTTTTAATATGGTGCGATTCACTGGGAGCCAATATTGCTGCTGTAAAGCCAATACCTAAATACCAAAAAAACAATGCAACTTGAAATGTATAAATTTTTATAACAATGCAAATTTTATGTATATGTTACCGGCAAAGTATGAAATGCCGGACGTTTTTAGGCAAAGTATAAAATAAGAGAATTATTTCATACTTTGCCTAGGCATTGTATAGAATGCCTAGGCATTCTATAGAATGACTAAAGCTGTTTAGGCAAAGTATGAAATAAGATCATGATAAGGTTACTCTATATCAATGACGCACATTCTAGAAAATACAAATGTTATTCTGATAAAATAATGAGAGTGGTATTAAAAAATTATTCAAAATACGTAAAGGAAAAAGAAGATTGCACCAAACAAAATTTATGTCTTTCTTTTATTGAGGAAAATAAAATTTTCAAGTAAAAAATAAGAACTTAAAATTAATCTAGTTATTGCAACATGGTAGGCTTGAATGGCATTTTGAATTATATATATATTTCTTTTCATTTTTCACGCAAAGACCATTCTTATTCTTTCAATTTTTTAATAATTCCTTTTGTCCAAATTCTGGAGATGTTTGTCAAATAAGGTCTGTTACAAATTTATGTTCATTCAAAAATTGACAAATTTGTTGAGTAGTACTTAGTGCCACTGATAATTGTAACGCGTGACCTAGGTTGTCTACCCCTGCTATAGACCGTGACTCCTTCTCCAACACTACAACTTGCTTCTCCATTTTCATGCAGCACAGGAAAAAACCAATTTTTTTGCTGAAAAAGTTTAAGTATTGAAAAAGAGAGTATTAATTAAATTGAGTATTTTGACACTCTGAACAAACCTCAATATGCAATTTAAAAATTCTGAGCCAGAGGCCCGCGTTAAAAGTCTCGTGCCTTGCCACGCAATATTCGAAAGGAATCGGAGATGTATTTCATACTTGGCCGGTTTCTCATTAGACATTCTATAGAACGCCTAGGCAATGTGTGAAATAAGAATCATTTCATACATTGCCGGCTAGTTTTAGGCATTCTATACAATGCCCGATTTCATACTTTGCCGGGAACATATATAAATAAATAAAATAGACGAATTCTCTTTTTTAGTATGGGAGCTCAGATTTAAGAGTTATTAATACTTATTTTTGTTTTATTTACATGTAAAAGATTATTTATTGTGATTTATTATTTACATGTACATAAGATATATTTTATTTATTTATTCATATTCTTGTCATTCAATCTTTTCTTAATTTTAAAGCAAAATATATATTGCCGTTAGATTTTTTTCAGAATTTGTATCTTATGTTATATTATTTTTTTTAATAGAAATATTATTAATAGTTATATATGCAAAAAGTAAATTCGCACTATAAAATAGACGAGAACACGTATTGTATGTATAAAAGAAGGGGGGGGGGGATGAGACTGGAAAGAAAACAAGAAAAACGTGTGTTTGACTTTCTAGGTGATAACATTAGTATAACACAAATTAGATGGCGTAGTTCAGCTGTCGCCAAACTTTTTAACCTCACGGACCACTTAATTCATAATTTAAATCCCGCGGTCCACTAATAAGATTTTTTAAATGTTAAATATATTTATAAGAAAACTTGTGATCTAAGAACACATAAAATGTATGTAGTTAATAAAATGAAACTATTAATTGTAACCAAATTATAAAAGCTTTATTAATATAAACCATGATAAAATAAACAAACAAAACAAAACTGTAAAAATAAAATTAAAAAATTGTTTAAGTATATCCACAAATTTTAGCAATATACATTCCTAGTGGGATGAATGTTCCTGCTTAATTGAAATAAATTTATGGATATTTGGATCCAATGTTATTACTACAAGACGGAGAACTGCATTTATATTTCAAGCTGAGATCAGTATCGTATTTTGATGGCTATGACAGATGAAAAGGCCTTTTCATAGAAATAAGTTGTTGAGAATTCAATCATAATTTTCATCGCCTGTTCACTAAGAAAAAGGTATTCACTTTTTATGAAAAGTGAAAACTTAAATTTTGATAAGGGTGAATGAAATTTAAATTTGAGGTTTCGTCGAATGATAGGTTGATGAGGCTTTCTTTTAGATGCATGCTTAAATTACTATCCCTAAATTTCGCTGCACACAGATCTATTATCCACATATAACAATGCAGCTCTACAACAGTACGATTTATTTACCGTATAGTTATTCTATGAAGTAGCGTTTTTAAAACTTTTCACGTATTGTTATGGATTGAATTACGTTTCAATGCATCTTGAAACATAACTTTACTTGATGAGTAAGTATATTCCACATTTTTCTGGGGACCAGCAAAATTTTCTCGCGGACCACCACTTTGGCGACCTCTGGCGTAGTTGGTTTGTCACTAAAATTTCGCGCCCATGTTTGAAGGTTCCACACCGGTCCAAGTCGGTAGATTTTCACTATGTAGAAAATCGATAATGTCCTTGTATGATTATGCGGTATGTTAAAGTTCCCTAGAGTGCCTGTTTGTCATGGGAGCTCTTGGAAAAATTAAATTCCTTGTACCATTTCTCATCGTTAAAGCTCAGGTGTCTCCTTAAAGGGGGAAACTGGGCGTCAAAATTAGATTACGGTTATTGGTATACCAACCCATAGGGTGCCTCACTAAAAAGTGATACCAGCAACGGTATGTACCAATCCGCATCCTAATTTAAGAAATGAAACACCACTACTTATAAGAGAAGCTCATCATTGTTACAACATATTTTGGAAAATTTGGCGAAATATATTAGCGAAAACAGCTATTAAAATGTGGTCTGGTGAAATTTATTAGTCTACGAAAGAATAGACGATTGGCGGCTAAAAACTTTAAGAGAACAGAAAAGCAATTCTATTTTTTCCACAAATCAGAAGAAAAGAAAATACCTCATAAAATACATAATTATCAGTTTACAGCTTCTAAAGTTGAGTTGTAAAGAACCTGATTTTTCTTCTTTTTTTTAAATGTATTTTATTGCTGAAAACTGATGAAAACCACATAGAATTAAACAGTGATACAGCTTAGAAATAAAGTTTTAAATTTAGAAAACTATTTACTGTAGACAGACTGCTAGACTTTTCGTGGAACTTTTTTCCCCCTATATTTATAAATAAGAAGAGTATAAATAAAATTCTTCAGGGAACAGAAATCTCTTTCAAGTTGAACAACTAAACAGGATTTCAATTAACTTTCATCTGTCTTTTGGTCTTTTTTGATTTGAAGATTGGAATGATTTTGTAATTAATTTGTTACAGAAATTTTTTTTTTGTGGTTCGTTTTTTTAGAGTCTCATTCATCTTCTATCGTCGTAACTTTTAAAGTGTTTACATGGATTTGACATAGACTATTTATTTAAAAGACGATTGTAATGAATTATATATTGAATCTTTCTTTTGGAAAGGTTGTTTCGTATGGTTCTAAAAAATTAAGAGTGTTTGGAATGATGATTTTATATACAGTA
>BMAV01024875.1:151715-167785 GCA_019973955.1 Trichonephila inaurata madagascariensis
TTCAATATGCTTCAATACAAGTTGATTAAACAAAATCTTAAGGGGGGGTTCTAAGAATTCTTAGAACGAAAATACTAAAGATTTTTTGTTTGAATATATATCGTTATATAAACATTATGTATAACTGGAAAACAAACTACTTTTTACAATATAAATTACTTATGATTTGTTGTGCAAAACAGAGCTCATTTTCAATCACACACATGATTAGTTTTAACTTCTCTATAATTATTGAAAAAAACGTTAACATTAAAATATAAACGATAAAAATGACCGGCTAAGTGATGAAAATTTCAAAAAGCAATTATGAATCAAAGAATGAAGTGATATTTTTATAAAGAAGGAATTAAAAATAGCTTTTGTTATATGATTAAAAAAAGGAAAATTCTTCAAATATGTGTGATTTATTTCAATTAAAGATGAACTAAAACGAAAAAATTTATTTTTTTAAGAATGAAAGCAGTGCCTTTTTTCTACGTAAAACGAATCAGAAAAATAAAGGGTATCATTAACGGAAATAATTTTAACAATTACAGTCTCTTTTTCAGGTGTGTGCACATTACATTTTAAAATGAATATTTATTATGATTTTTTTTTGAATTTTTAAAGTGTATGAGAAACAATTATGATTAAATACGATGCAAAATTTTAGTTTCTATGTATTTTTATGGTTAATATTCTTTTAATTCTTACCTTTAATGTAACAAATGACAGTAATTTCTGCTTTCTTTTTGTAAGAAAATAATGTTGAAGTTCTTGGCATTTTCTTTTGGTATAAAAATAACTGTTTTACTCTTTTATGTGTAAAATATTGATTTTTACTGTTCAAAATTATTTTTTACTAGAATATTCAGGAAAGATAAGTATATAATCTAATAATAATAGCTTGGATTCTAATAATATAATGGAGTTTTTTATTTGTATGGATTTGTGTAGGGTTTGGGAAGGGCTTAAAGATTTGAAAAAATGCTTTATTTTCTAATTTTTGTAGGTTTTAATTCATGGAACATTAAGATATCCGTCTTTCAAAGAATTATTCTAATTTTTAATGTTTCTTTCTTATCAAATACTCTGTCAATTATCTGTAAATTATATATTAAAAATATTCAATTTTTACTGTTTTTAAGTTATTTGAACTGTAATTTTGGTTCGTTATAGATGGCCATTCTTTAATGTTATTTTTAAACAACTTTTTAACTTTTTATAGGGCTATTTATTTCTAATAATGCTGTATAAAAATATTTTTCAGTACTCAGTTTGGTTTATAAGAAGAAATACATTTTGCTTATTACCTAAATAAATCTGATTTTTAAGATAATTTATTCGGCGGGCTGTGTGCGTCCAATCGCCTACTGGGGTATATTCAAAAGTAGGAGATGCTTTGCATTTTTTACATCGTATTACATCATATTTATAAAATATAATTTGTGAATAATAAAATCTACAAAAATAATTATAAATTAGGTATATTGGTGCTATTATATTATGTTTGATATTGGTTATTTTCAGTTTATTCTTATATTACCTGACGATTTTTTACAGCTAGGCCGCCATCTTGGATTCCATATCACTCGATAACAAGCACTGCTTGGCATAACTTCTTAATCATGCCAAGCAGTGCTTACTTTTTGCATTAAAAAAAATTTAAGAATTTATATTGGTTTACATTAATTTCCAAGAAATTTCAGACAACAGGAATCAACTCACAGTAGGGCATTGCAAGCTATGCAGACGTATTTTGTTCACTTCGCATGTGCTTAAGTAGAGCAAAAATGGAGAAGTCTATATGTTTTTTGTGAAGTAGTCGTATATGGTCACCAACTTTTGTCAATGATACATCATCTGGAATAGTTTTCTTGCTGCTTATTAAACTCCTTTGCATTTACGACTTAAAAATCCAGTTATCAGTTGTCATGCTTGCCGAAAAGTAATCTAATTATCTTGAGGTCCCGAATTTATCCCACTTACTTTCCAGCCAATGAACAGTCGCCAAAAGCCTTCGTGTAGCTGAACAGTGCGATATTAATAGTCTCTCCCTCACTCCTGCGAATGAAGGCATTGACGATCGCCAGATCAACCGGAAAGTATTGGATTAGATGCTACCAATTTCGGGAATGTTAAACAAGGTAAAGTTGAGGTAAAATCCTAGGAGAGCCCACACCCTTGGCGACAAATCAAAAAAACTGTCAAGCTAGAACAAGATGGCGCCAAGCGAAACCGACACTGGCAGCAAATGAATATAGCGGGATAAGGTGGATGCGTAATGAAAATATATATAAACAATACAGAAATTAAACATTTAAGATAAAAAATATAAAAACAGCACTTTCTTTCTGCTGATCTTTTCCGAGTGGAGGGTACAGCGTAACAACAGATTTTAAAAAAGCCTTAAAGGTCTCATCGCTAAGCGAATTATCGTGTGAGCGCCGCCATATTTATTCTGCGAGGTAATGGTCGAACATACCTTCGGCGTGGCTGGTACGATTTCGAAGAAAGCGTTTTATTACAGACCATGTTACATCATGCCGATCAATACATTTAGGACATTCATAACTCGAAGCAATCAATCCTTCCTTCATTAACCATTCAATCAATTCATTCTTACCTTTCGCATTCAACAAAGTAAAAAATTCAGAAGTATATTCCCTCACACACGCAACCATACTTCCAGCCCAGAGCCCAACAACAAAATGAAATTCGAAATGCCCACCGACAAAATATGAAAATTCCAGAAACAGTTAGGGTTAGCCTATGTAGTGTATCACAATAGGGTTACCAAGATGGTGCAATTATCGCCAACCAAAATAATTTGCGCCAAGGGTGTGGGCTCTCCTAGGATCGAACCTTTAACCGGGAAGAGATCGAACGTGTCACAGAGTCAACCCCAGACTCACAAAATCTTTAATTATGGAAAAACTGTTTGTTACTAATGACCATGTCAGTATCCTCCTGTATGACAGTCTTCATGAAAACTAATATCGCAGGGAAATGGGGCGAAATTAGTAATTTCATCAAATACCTTAGGGAGATGATCAATTGTCGGGAGATGTTAAAATAACGTCTCTTCAAGGTCATTTCCCTGATGAAAGTGAGGGATTTTATCAAATCCATAAGTTTATCATAGGGATTGATTACCAGCCTAATTTTCTAGCTATTTGTTAATTAGTTTCGAATAAACAATTTGTATTTAATTGACTATTATTGTATTACTTACTTCTAAGTTTAATAATGCACCGTATTTGGTAAATAATCACTTTTAAACTCTTGACAATGTTATTTCACCATTTTACTGATACAGCTCAGGGATTCGTTCAAATCCTTTACCTTTATCAGGGAAAGGACCATGAAGAGACGTTATTTTAACATCTACCGTCAAGTGATCGTCTTCCTTAACCCGCGGTCACTCGCGCCTGTTTTTGCTACCTTAGTTACTCGCGGGGTGTAGAGAACACCCCAAACTTTTAACACGTGTATTTAATTATGAAAATAAAATTAAGTCATTAGGATACATATTTATAAAGTACAAGATGTTTTTTGTGTTATACAAATAAAATTATTAAATTTATTGCATACAAATGAGGCTAACATTAATTTAAACTAAACATACAAAATTTTCATTTTAAAACACATAACTTTATATTTTTCATAAGCTAGTATATAAAACGTATATACCAGTAATAAATATACTTTATAATTAATGAGATAATGATAGTAGAAAGTATAGAAAAATAATAATTTAATCGTTTTCCAAACATTTAGAACAGACTGTATACAAATGCTCAACTTCTCCAGGGAGTTCTCAGCCCTCCAGATAAACTTTTGAAGGTCATTACATTCCAATCGTTCGAGAAAGAGGAATTGCATCAAGCCTGAAGGTTCAATGACATAGAATGTGCAGGTACAGAAAAAATTGGGGCTCTGCGCATTCTTTTTAAAATCCTGGGAGGATTTTCTTGTTGCTGGAGTGTACAGAACACACACACACCCCGCGCGAGTGATCGCGGGTTAAGGATTTGATAAGATTCCTAATTTCATCATTTTCCTGCGACATATATATATTTGCCTCATCTCTCTCTCTCTTTTCTGAGAGTGGCAAACTTTTTTTCATAATCTTAAACCGCTTGGAGTGACTTCCTTGCGTGATCACTTTTGAATCAAAATATTTTATATGAATGGGCTACAGTTTACCCCTACAAACAACTTAGTGGTTTTGATTGATGTGTTGTTCGACTAATTATGATTTATAAATGTAAATGAACAGAATAATAATAATAAAAAAATGGGCATCTACGAACTTATTGAATGAAAGTGAAACTTCAGAAAAAGGAATTGATCAATCAATGGAAGAACTGATGAAATAATAGATTTTTTTCATAATAACGAAAGTAATTTTGAGAAAACCGATGAACATGCAACGTTTCAATCGAAAGGATCATTTCCAAATGCTACCAAAACAATTGCATCAAAAAGGATGTAGAGCCACAAGGAACACTGCATTCCGTCAAAAAGACATAAACAAGAAAAGTTAAACGTGCTATTTGTAAATCATCAAAGGACAACAAAACTACAATAAATTGAACAAAATAGGACCGTTTGCCTGCAAGTATCGTTCTTGTAATGTTAGTGTAAAATGTCTTGGATTTGTGTCCTTTATTAAAGTCACGCACATTTGAAACATTTTAGTTCAATTTGATGAGATTTTTTATCAAAATATGAAAGAAAAATGAAAAAGTCCTTAAAAGTAGGTAAGTATACTTTCTCTTATTTAAATTATTCACTGAAATTACGATTTTGAACGCTTATAGTAAAACCGTGATCACCGCGTGATCACGAACGTTAGTATCGAGGGTGTCACTTCTTCCGGGTTTATAGTTAGTAAAGTCGGTAGGAAGTTTACTTCCTATGGTCTTATAAAGAGTTAACTTTCATTAGACGTTTTTCGCGAATGAGTACAGTGATACGACAAGATTATTATTATTATTATTACTAATTCTACTACAACTTCCACTACTAAAAGTCAAACATTGAAGTTTAAATTTCGAGGGATATTAAGCTCTCCTTTTCATAATTTTTATTCTATCTTCATTTTTTTAGTTCTTATCCTTTACATCTGAATCACAAGATTTTAAATTTACTTTGTTGTTGTGTCTAATGCTACCTGTCTGACGTAGTCAGATCGAGGCCTACGAAATTCATCGTGGCAAGGGGCTAGAAGCACGCCTATCATTGGCCTTGACCTTGAGCACCAAACAGGTGACAGCACGAATTAGCTCGGCGAAATTCTCCGAAGGGACGATAGATGGCGACACCACCTATATGCACCTCTACAATCTTGGCATTTAACTGAAGGGGAGGGAAATATTCTCCAGTCCCCTGCACTCATGAAGCCCACAAGACTTCCGGACCCACTGATTTAATAAGCACGCACTCCGTATGTACTCGGAGGGTATTTGGTGGCATGGGGTATCGAGCCCAGGCCTTCCGATCTGGAGTCCGATGCTCTAACCACTAGGATACACACGGCACTAGTTTGTACTATAGAACGTGAAGCCCAGTGGCCGAGTGGTAGAGTATCGCGCTTCCACACCACATGTACGGGGTTATGTCGTCGGACTGGGCAAAGTTGACTCAAGCCTTTCATCCCTTCAGTGGGTCGATAAATGAGTACCAAGCTTGCTTGGGAACTTAACACTGGGGATTTCGCATCAAATTAACTTGACCGAACCATCTGCTCATTGCCCTCTGTATCTAAGGTCACGAATACTGAAATAGGCAGAGTAGACCTTGGCTCTAATGGGCTGTTGCGCCACTGAATTTAGTTCAGTTCTATAGAACGTATTTTATCACAAATATTGAAAATAAATATATTAAAATACCTGCACAGCCCTTTTTTCATAGCAAAGGGCAATAGAAGATGTTTAGATGAAAATAAAAATTAAGATATCCGTCTACGTTCGGAACCGTGATTTTGCAAAAGCTCATAAATGGAAAATATTTATGACATTTAGTGTCACTTAGATTAGAAAACGTTTATAAAATATTTTTAAGAATATTATTACAGTAAAAAATGATTTAAGTACAATATTTTGACCAAAAATGAACATAGAATGACCCATTTTCAAAACGTTCTCCTATTATGAAAACTGCTTCTATTATAATAACATTTTGCCTGTCTATAGCTCATACTTTTGTACAGAGGCTGAACTAGAATTTTTGAAATATACAACTTAAAAGTGGATTTATCCATATTTTACGACAGCAGAGGGGAGAAATTTTAAGAAAAAAATGCCGATAGTTATTTCAATTGGTAATAACTCTGAAAATAATGTGAATTTTTCATTAATTCTAGTTCAGACTCTCTTGAGAAGTCTTTACTTTATATTTAAATATATATAAAGAAAAAAAACATTATTATTATAGAATGAATTTTTATAAAAGGAGAACATATTAAAAATGGTTATTCTAAGTTTATTTTTTGCCAAAATATTGTATTTAAATATTTTTTTTGTCATAATGTCTTTAAAACCATTTTATACATGTATTCTTAGCTAAGTGGCATTAATTATTATGAAAATTATCCATTTATGCGCTTTTTTAAAATCACGGTTCCGAACGTAGTCGGATACCTTCAATCTGAAACAATTAAAATAGAAATGGCTATACGAAAACTATCGCTGTTTATCGAATATTTACTCAATATTCAGAATCGTTAAATGTTTATAAATGATTGGAATTATGCAAAACTAAGAAAAGTTACTTCCTTAATTGATTGTTTCTTAGAATGCATTAAACAATTCTTCATTTCTGTTTAATTGTTTCTTTTCAATTTTCTAATTATTATTAATCCTCTTGTAACTCAGAAGATAACTAATTTATAAATAGAAAACAGAGGAGCGTCATTAACGAATTCCTAAGCAACTCAATCAAAAGAAAAAAAAAGTAATTTATATGATAAATTTAATGTTTAATGTAAAGTTTCTAAATTGAATTTATGTAGGGTAACGCGCGATAACAGAATTCGTTTTTCATTTAAATTTAAAAATGCATTTTCATTTTCTCTTCCATTTTCGTGGTCATTAGTCATTTTTGATGAATAATTAAAATAAAGTTAATTTCAATCTAAAAATGGGATATGAAACACAATTAGGATAGCATGACTCATTGTCTAACGAAAAGAGGTGATTAATAACAATAAATAGCAAACTCGTAGATGAACACAAAAGAAACAGTAATTACTATAACTAGTTCTACATGACAATAAGAGTAGATTGCCCTATTAAACTTATAAACAATGAATCCTGATTTAAATATTTTTCATGTATAATGAGTTTAAATATCCTTTTACGTAATTTTCCAATTTCTTGCCATGGTGAGTTAAACTTTGATAGTTTAAAAGAGAATCAATTTATGTTAGTTTTGGTATGAAGATTTTGAGAAAATATTTCGTCTTTGATAATTTACTGAATAATAAAAATTTGGGGCGGGGGAATTTTTTAACTGAATTTGTTTGTTTATAATTATATGTTTTTTTTTTCAATTCCTACTATTAGTTCACTTTCTCTCTCTCTCTATATATTTACATCTGCATTTTTGAATGCAATTTTTAGGTAAGTTACCTTTATCTTGTAATGGATTTAGATATTCTATCCATTATTTTCAATAGGTTTTTGCTAAGTATTATTAACATAAAGGGGGAAGGTTGGCTGGTCACAAAACATGTTTAGCCCCACTTTTATATAAATTATTTAATATATAAGCTGTCCTAAGTCAGTAATGCTTATAATACTGTAGCAAATTTTTTATATTTTAAACCCCATTTTTTTATATATATATTTAACCCTATTATATTTTTTATTTCTCATTTATCCTTCAATGTCTGATTGTCTTGAGATTTCAATTTTTTTCAGTTTTGCTTGTTGAGTGCTCTTCTTACTTCTTTGATAGAGAATTGCGACTATATATATATATATATATATATATCTTATTCAAATTTTCATTCGTTTATAAAATACTTTATATTCATCCATTCAAGTTCAAATAATCTTTTGAAACTTGAAGGGAATGACACTTGATGTTAATACAGTTTATTTTCAAATATTAATTCATTAATTAAATTTTATTTTTTAACTTTAAATTTATTCTGCGTTATTTCTGTCGTAGTTACGACTAGTTGCAACAGATGGTGCCTGTATATTTTTCTAATGAAGTAGGAATTGACGTTAAATTGTTTTTTTTATATTACTTATTGTTAAATTTATTTGCTTTTTTATTAAATATACCATATTTACTCGAATCTAAGCCACACCCTCGATTCTGTAAAGAGTTAATAGATACCTGAAAAATTAAAGAAAACTTCAATGGGAAATAATAAATTAATAATTTATTTGACCAATATAAAAACTTTCAGATACATACATCAACCTATAATTACTCTAATCGTCAGTATCATGTTTCGAAAATGGTTCGTCACTCCCATTTGTCACAGCTGACTTCGGAATTGGTGTCGGCGTCGCCATTTTCTCCCACGATGCCCTCCTCTTCCATGCCCTCCAATGCATTTGTTATGCAACATTTTTTTTAATGAATGTATTGTAGAAGAATACAAATGGGGTTTTACAGACTGATGAACATTTAAAAGCTAAAATTATATCATTTTGCTTACGCCATCGACGTACATTTGTTTCATCCGTATAAAATTTTCAATGACCGCTATTCTGTTTCCGTTTTTTTCTTCTTATAAATTTGACTCCTTTTTCATACTTGCGTCATAGTGAACTTGTCTTGAGCCTTTCAATCCGCAGTTCATTTTATGACGTTTTATGACTATGGATTTTTTTAAAGTTATTGATACGTAAGTCCTTGCATTAATCTTTCGATTGTATTCAAATACATTCTTATATCCTTGATTCTTGATTTAAAAAGGAGAGGACTCGAAATTTTAAAATGGAAGCATATTTAAATTTTATAACCCCTTAGCCTCATCTCGGAGTCCATTGCTTTAAAAACTAGTTTTTAGTGAAATCTATTTAATAAAAGAAACATGATTAGAAATTTTCAAGTCTGTAGTTCTAATAGTTCATGAACTCGAATTTCGTTACCTATAACGCTTTCATAACACTCCTCAGCTTCCTTTAGCAGTTGGATTCTCTCAAACCCCATTCTTAGTGGAGAAACCCATTCTTACTCAACAAAAGAAATATGCTTACCAAATTCCATGTCTGAGGGATGAGTGAATGAGTCACACACACACTTTTCTCCAGAATATAGAGAGATAGAGAAAGAGAAATTAAACTAAATTTAAATTTAATTTGATAATTTTTTTTTGAAAAATTTTGTGCTATACTAAATACTTATGTTTCATAAACTGTTACTAAAATAATTATTAAAGTGTAGATAACAAAATTTTAAGAGAATACCCGTTATAAGATTAAAGTTTTTTGAAGCATACTTTAAGAAACGGATTTTAAAGTACTGATATATTTCTTGAAATGAATTAGGGCAAATTAGTGTTTATTAACTTCAAACTAAAAAGTAACATGAGCGCTATTAGTGGCAGATTTCCTAATTTTGCACCACATGAGCAACACCTCCTTTCTAAAGTACCACATCACACCAACGGGAAGACTTCGAGCCTTGACAGAATAAACGGACATCAGCCCCTCTACAAGGCGGTTCTTCAGTGGTTCTAGGTCTAGAATTTATGATACGCCGTCTACAGATCCATGACCATGACCACTAGGCTACCGCGCTGTTAAAATAAATTAGGGTATAAACTCTTACTATTATAATGCAAAAAGGAAAATTAAATGACATTGATCAAGCAATATTTTAAAATTTTAATATTTCGATGGATTTAATGTATGCCAGAAACTTAAGGTAAATTCTTCAACTACTTATATACCGAAACAAGAATTTATCAAAGATTTATTCAAATCACTTGCTAAAAAGAAATAATCGTTCCTTTACCTTTTCCAAACTGAAAAAAGACTTGCTCCTAACATCAACACTTTCCAAGATCCTCCCTTCCCCCACAAAAAAAAAAAAAAAAAAAAAAAGGCTGAACAAAATTTTTAAAATATTCCTGTATATATCTTCTACTTATAGTTCTTATTCGAATTTTCTATTTATGGTCCGTTCCTTCTACAAAACGGAGAAGGCGCAGAAATAGATTTGGAAAAAAAAAAAAGAACACTTGAGTCATTCTACTTTTTTTTCTTAGTTCTTATAATTCTGGTAGAATTGAATACCTAATGCTGTCTTAAAAATCGATTGAATTTGGATCCAAAAATCGCATAACCTCTGACAGTCTGTCCTGGGGTATGTATCACATCAGATATAACCATTGAATTTCCTGCTGTATTTTTAGACTTATAACCAAATATGATTAAAAATAGTGAAGAAATCGACAGGAAACAGCAACTGAGGTTAATGTATAAAGGTTGCATAGTGCGTAAGTATATAGGAAGTTGACAAGAAAGCTCCTTAGTAGGTCATTTTGGAATTAGATTTCGTTGTGAAAGTATTAAGAGAGAAAAGATGAGATATATGTTCATACATCGAATTTATCGTTTTTTTTTTTTATTTTTTTTTGGGTTTTTGGGGTTGGTTTTTTTTATTTTTTTTTAAAGTATTTCATTCTTTAAATAGTTTATTTGAAAAGATGCATCCCGAGTGATTGTGACTCCTTGAAGAAACATGAAGCATTATAATTTAGGTACTAAATTTTGAAGAGAAAAAATACGAGTATATATTTTCAGTGCTTTTAAGGATTTATAGCTAATACACTTATGCCGAATATGCAATTTCATTCATACTGAAAACATAGCTAAATGTGAATTTTTAATGAATTCCCCAACAGATATGTGTTTCCGTTATTTTATCAAAATACGTTCAGGACTTATAAAACACAAGATAATCTTATATGTCGTTTCAACTCCTTAACTGGTTTGCTAGTACATCGTACGGGCTACCGAAATCTAGACTCAACTGTTTTGCTCGTACGCTGTGTGTAATGGCACTAACACTTTCTTCTTTCTGTATTAGATTCTCAAATATTTTTAATTCTTATAATGAGATTATTAGTGGTATTGTTTTTAAGTTTGTAGTTTGTCTATCATATGCTGAAATATTTCTCATCTAGGATTTGAAGGCGGGAATTTTCGCTTGAGTGAGTGAATATTAACGTCGTACTGTTCAGCTACACGAGGGCTTTTGGCGACGGACCACATAATTTTGAGCCATGGTCAAGGGACGTGGACGACATCTGTGAGCTGGCACCCCCTCCCTCTCCTAACTACTACAGCACACCAACGGGAGGACGTTTCAGCTCTCGACAGCTTTAACGTGCATTGCTGCCGTACATGGCGGGTCTTTAGTGGTACTGGGCTCGAACTGATGACATGCCTGCCATGATACAATACCTTGACCACTGGGCTACCGCAGGCCGGGAATTTTTCCTTGAAGGCAGGAATTTAGGTTTTTGAAAATATTCGTTAATGAATAGGGATTAGCAAGGTAATGTGTAATTTGTTGCTTGAGAAAAAATGAAAATAAACAGATAAACCAAAAAAGCCGATTTTAAGTATTTCTGACACTATTGCAATTAGTATTACACCATGTTTGAAATGGTGTGTGCTTAAATATATATGCACACACACACACAATTCTCTACCGTTTGAAACGAACATGACATTATGGACATGAAATTTTTTGTAAATATGAGATAATTTTTTTAAAGATATATTAAACGGTCTTCATGGTATACAGAGTGTATTTATAAAAAGCAAACATTTAGGGTTTTTTGTGTTCTCCAATAAACATGTAATATATATAAAAAAAAAATTTTAAGTCATTTCTCACTTAGATCAACAAAGAAAAATTTTATTTAAGTAATTTTTATTAAACAATTACAATTAATATAAATATGTAAAAAAATTACAGTCTCACAATATTAAGTGGCAAAATAGAAAGCAAATTTCCTTGCAATAATCAATGTATGCTGTCGCCATCTATTGCCTGCATTCGGAACAAATTTAATTTTTTCTGCCATATAAAACTAAACTTAATTCATTAAATTTAATTAATTTATTTAAATTTATTTAATTTGAAAAAAAATATATTAATATCAAGCGTCATCCACTGCAAGTTTAAAAAATGTATTTGAACTTGAATGGCTGATTAAAAAGCATGTTATTAATGATTCGAAGTTTGAACAAGATATATATATATATAAATAAATAAAATTGAAAATTAAGTCAAATACTTCAAACATTTTTACATTCTGTTAAGTATTATACTAATATGCAATAAAAAAATGCGCCTTTTTTCGGAACATTTTGGGCAAAACAATTAACTACTTAAGGATTAGGGTTTTGGAGCTCTAAAACCAAGTTATTTTTTCTAATAATTCTTCATAGCTAATACACGTTTGCAAAACGCATAATTCCTTTCGTACTGAAAACATGACTAAGGGAATTTTAAGTGAATTCACACAGAAATCTATGAATACAAATATATATTGTCATTATTTTACAAAAGTACATTCATGACTTATAATTAACAAGATAATCTTTTATGTCATTTTATAGAATGAAAATTTGAAAAAAAAAAATCTTATCCTTTAATAAATCTCATCAAATAAATTCCTCATGGATGGACAGAGGAAATTATTCCACTACTGAATACCTTTTCCAGAAGGGAAAAAAATACTAGCCTTTTAAGAAGCAGTATGAGACTTGAAAGAATTGTGGAACAAAATCACATTAGAAAGTCCCTTTTGTGACGTCTTCGATTGGGGTGAACCCCACCCTGACAATTCTTCTGAAGTCACTATATCTATTCATCCCCAAACAGATGTTGGGTGACAAGTGCAGGTGGCCATGGGGTCATTGTTTGTTGTCTGGCCTTGGTCAAGCGCGGACATCTGGTCTGGAATTTACAATGGCTAGGGAATGCCGGTGACAATGGGCATTCCTGTATGAAGGTCTTGAATAGGCGAGGCCTGTGTGCACGTCGGTGCATAGAGAGTGGGGCTGTGAGGCCCAGGTGTGAGATGAATAGATGAGAATTATGGCGCCCTTGGATTCCAGACGGACGGGGAATGTGTTTGCCGCGCAAATGGGAGACGAAAGTGGCCCGGGGTAGAGGGCAAACCTTTTCTTTGACCTGCCAATGAGGAAGACGAGGGCAGACCTTTTTCTTTTTTGACCTGCCAATGAGGAAAACGAGGGGCGTGTGGTGGACCCGCCCCTGGTGTTTAAAAGGGGTTAATTTTGGACGGAGAGGACGAGAAGGAGACTGGAGAAAGACTTGAACGAACGGAGAGGGAAGAAGCTTGGAGATAGAGCCCTGGATTGAGACGGACGGAGCCCGGAATGGAAACAGAGATCCATGGAGAAAACTAGAGAGGAGCCCGGAAAAGCAAGGGATTGTCGAGTGCCTTGCGGAATAAGGATTGACCTCGAGTGAAAAAGACTGTCCGCCCGGCTTTGGCCTATTTAATGAAGCTATTAAATACTATTTAAATATTAAAATATGGCTGTGACAAATTTTCTTGTGTACTAATGACTGACGACGTTACTCTTTCAATTGAAGAGATCCCTATAATAAATCAACAAATCTACGCATAATGATCCATATGATTTGTAATTAAGTCTGTTCCAATCTTTCCAGAAAAAAGAAAACTAAAATTATTGCGGTGGTATGTTGTTGAAAAATGAATATTTATGGCCTATTCTCTCGATCCTAATCACTATTTCCCTATAGTTTTTTGAAACTTCTAAACAAAAAGTGGACTCTTTGAAATTGTATTTCAGTATCATTTGTAAAATGAATCTAATAAAGAAATAAGTCATCAATTTGTTTCAAAAAATAAACTTCATAACTTACTGTATAATCATATTTGACCTAGCCAGAAACATTCTGTGACATATTTTTTTTAGTCAGATCATAGATCATGAATGTTTAAATGTAAGCAAATGGAAAAAAAAATCAGTCATTAGGTTTTTGTGTGACCGAAATACATCATCCGTGATTAAATACTTTTTAAGTATACCAGTTTTTTGATGCCAAAAGGGATTTTTATAATCTTTAAGGCTTTACTCTGTATTTCGTTTTCAGTGCAAATAAAAAAAAGGGAGATTCTTAGTATTCGGGTAGTACAAGGTTCGATTCACATGAGTGAATTTAATAATATATGTTCATACAGCTATAAACAGCTGAGAAAAATAATCATAGCTTAAAGAATTGGATGAAAAGTTATATTCATACTGTTTTAAACAAAATGATCAAGAAATTCTTTTATATTAATTTTTCATATGCTTCAATTTCTGATTTTTCACAATCAAGTAATGATCATGAAGAGGATAAATGTATATTTTTTACACACACGTTGATTTTCAGGCCTAAATATGAAAATCTTATTTTTAATTCTGTTGTTATTATACTTGTTACAGTTAAAGTGTATAATTCAGTTATTTCACAGAATAACTAGGTATTTCCTGAATTAACTAGACAAGTCAGTTAAAGTATATAATAGATGAAAAGTTTCATACTTTACCTAGTTATTCTATGAAATAACTAGGTATTTTATGAAATAACTGGATAGACCATTAAAGTGAAAAATACATAATTTCAAAGATGTTTTATAAATGTATTGATCTTAAATAGCTAAAATCTCTCGAAAAAACATTTTATCCCTCATACGGATGAATAATTGATAAATAATAAGGAAAAGCAGATGATATAATTTATTATTGCTCATATTGCTAACATTAGTTGAATAGAAAGGGGGAAAAAGAATATGTTTCAAAAACAGGTTATATTTGTTGTTGTTGTTCATGTCACCTGCCATGTATAGTCAGATCGAGGCCCACGAAATTCATCGTGGCAATGGGCTAGATGTACAATTGTCGTTTGGCCTTAACCTTGAACACCATACAGGTGACAGTACGATTTAGATCGGTGAAATTCCCGAAGGGACGATAGAACATTACGATAGATGGTACCACTATCTACCTCAACCTCTATAATTTAGGCATGGAACTGAAGTGGAGGGAAATTTTCTCCAGTTCCCTGCACTCGTGATTCAGCCCACAAGACTTTCATACCTACTAATTTAACGAGCACGTACTCCGTGTGTACTCGTAGGGTATTTGGCGGTACGGGCATCGAACCCAGGCCTTTCGGTCCGGGGTCCGGTGTTCCAACCCCTAGGCTACCCACGACACGGAGGCCGGATTATATTTAAATAATATCAGCAAAAATACATGCTGGGAAGAAAAACAGTTGCTTTATTAAAACATTGTGTAAACTTTTTAAAACAAAAATGTGAGAGAATAATTTAAATTTTATGAGATACCTTTATTTTACTTTTCATTATTTATGAGAACAAGGATTGCTGTAATGACACTTTGGATTGCACTGCTTATTATTTTTGAAACACAAGTACACTTTTTACTATTACAAATTTTTTTTGTACACAAGAATTTTTTGAATTTTCGTCCAGTACTTCAATTTTGAGCTGTTGCAAGAAATCGAAACGTTGTGTAAATATTATGAACTTTTTCAATGGAAATAAATCCCCTCTGACATACAGTGACAACTGTTTTATTCGGCCAATAATTCCCAAAGCAGCTAGAACCGGTTCAAAGAACTTCCGAGTGTCATATTTCATACATTTAACGATCAAGTAATCATTGTTCTATAGAATACCTAGTTAAATCGTAGAATTCAAAAATTTTACATACTTTAACTGATTTGTCTTGTTACTTCATGAAATACCTAGTTATTCTATGAAATAACGGATTTCACACTTTAAAGGTAACACATATGCACTGAATTACATTCTTGATATGAATTTATTTCTTTGATGATTTTTTTTTTTTTTGTGTTTATACATTTTTGCGTTTTGTCATTTTTCATTTAAGGATTCTTAGCAAGAAATGAAAATTTGTTCAATATAGTGTGCGTGCGCATGCAAACTCGCATGCGTACACGCACACACTCTCCTCCCTTTCGCACAAAGGCACACGTGCATTCTCCTTTCTCTCTCTCTCTCTCTCTCTCACACA